>RJWH01005535.1:0-74206 GCA_004363575.1 Solenodon paradoxus | reverse complement strand
CCACATGCTATGAATCCTTGGTCCTTGTTCCACGATATACATTTCAGCTTCACATTATTGGGAATGGCAATCTGGAAAAGAGTCGCGGCCACTCACAACGTTCTCGCAGGGGTCGGGAAATGAGCCCACGGGACAGGGAGGCTGAAGAAAGTCCCTCCCAGAAGAAAACAGTCTTCCTGCAGACAGTGAGCTATTATGAAGTGCTGGGGCCCCACTATCTGGGAAAGAGAGACAGGCACTCAGGGAAGGGCAGTGACTGGGCAGGAGCCCCACGGGGGCGTCTCCAGATGAGTTTAAGTGAGGTTGTGGGGAGCAGAGGTTAAAGCCAAACCATCAGTGCCTATTCCCTTTCCACACACGGACACAGACTGCCCTTTGTATTACTTTCTTCTTGCCCAGGGGCCAGCGAAGATACAAGGTTTTAACGTGGCGCGGATCAGAACAGGCAGAGGAAAGACTGGACATAAACATCTAAGTGTCCTGCTGTCTCCACCCTACGCCCACCCTCGACGCCCCAAAAACAACCTAGCAGGGACAGGAGCAGGAGAGTCATGCCTGGTGACTGCCGACCCCGCCTGGGACAGTCAGGAGCTCCGGACCTGCAGGAGGTCGGAGGCTGGACCAGGCAGGAGCTGGAGGCGGGAAGGAGAGCCGCCATCAGGTCGCCCGGCTTCACCGCCAGGACGCGGGAATCGCCCGCAGGTGCGGGCCCGAGGAGGAGCGCGGGCGCCCCGAAAACTCACTTTCTTGCTCAGGTAGAAGAACATCCTGGGAACCCGAGAGGAAGCGCCCAGCCGTCATTGTGGGCCGCGACACTTGCAAGCTGTCAATCTGGAGTCTCCCGTCGTCCTGGCAACCGCTGCCGGGAGCAGCCGAGGGCGCCGAGCGGCGTTTGCGGTGTGCCCCGCCCTCCGCGGAGCGGGTGCGCAGGCGCGGACGTCAGGGGCCTCCCGGAGCGGCGGTCGTGGGGGCGACGTGTCCTCAGGGCTGGTCTCTGCTCCCGCGACTTCCTGCGCTGGGCTCCGGCTGGTCTCCTCCCTGCGTCTGTCCCGGCGGAGACCTGGCCGCACCTTCCACGGCGTCAGTCTCGGCACCGGAGAACTGGCCCCACCCTGTCCCGATGAGGTCACAGTCACAGGCCTTGTGTAGGCCCCTCGTCCCCACGCGCAGGAAGGGAAAAGGCATTTTCTGTGTTTGGTTGCTGGCCCCCTCGGCCAAATGAAAGTGCAAACGTGCCCTGTGGGTTTGCGGCACCCTCTGCAGCACTCGGTCATGACCGATCGTTTCAGAGATTTTTAGCAGCCTGTTTAACTGTTAGTGAAGCCCAAGAGGTGCGATACAAGTATATAAGTGCTTTGGGCCATTACCCCACATAACGCCATTGTGTCATAGCCTTGCATTTAAAATAACAGGATGCTTGATAATTTCTCCCCTGGAGGCGGCTGCCCTAGATTCACTTCTTTTACCATATTTCTTCACTTCTCCTTTTTGAATGCTTGGAGAGTTACAAAGCGCCACACTTTTAGGCAGAGGACAGAAATTCCCATGGAGCTATAGGCATTTTTTTTTTAAACCTTGGTTTTTCCTTTAACTGTGTTTTGTGGCTGCCATTGTTGATTTGTGTCAGCTAGCACAGATTCTGTGCAGCAGTAGCTAATTTTAAATAATGTTCAAATCCTTTGACCTACGTCTTTTCTTTCACCCAGGACACCTAATGGTCTCTAAGGCCTTTCCTGTCAAATCTAAACTCCAGCTCAGATCAACACTTCCTTCAGTCTTAAAATGTCTTTCCTATAGTGTCCCCACTCTAAACAAGTCAATAGACTTCCTTGGTCCTGCTTCCAAGGCCACGCGATATACCCGATGATGTCCCTGCACTTCTGTCCATTTGTACCTGTCAAATGCACAAATCGGTCTCCCTGACAAATTCTTTCCAAACCTGACCCCCATCCCATTCAGGTAATACACTTGTTTTCAAAGTATGAGGCACACTGTGTCCATTAACAAGAAAGGGCTATATATTCAAAATAGTGTTAATTCAGGCTAATATAAGAAAGTATGTTAATACACAAATTTATATAGCAACCAAAAAGGCATGGCAATATGAAATAATTGTTTATTATACTAAAGATAATACAAACCAAAAAAAAAAAAAAAAAGAATTTAGTATACAATTTAAAACTGTATTCTCCTAAAAGTTATTTAGTGATAAAAGGTTAAGTTTATCACTGAGATTTAGAATGACAACCTTAGATTTTATTATTTATTAGAACATCATTTATAAATATATAATTTAATAATGGGATTTGAAAATAAAACAAGGAAGTATATTTAGGATATTTTTCTTCTTCAGAAAATGTTAAAATAATCTCAAATCACAAACTAAGGTGTATTGTATGGTTCTAATAACAGAATGAATTAAATAGTACATAATGTTCACTTATTAGAATGTATATTTTAATCCTCTAATAACAGCTTCAACAATAGTGAAAATAAGCAAAACAGTGACAGTTTAAATTATATTTATCTCATTGCAATTGTATGAAGTTTTTATATGACATACTTTCTATAAATTACAATTTTAGTAATAGAACTGGTTTATGCTGTAAATGCTATCAAGAGAAAATCTATCAAACACTCCATTGCAAACCTGTTTAGCATAGTAGTATAAATACTTAAAACTAAATGACAATAAGAAAGTAAAGGAACACTGAACTTTTCATTTTATTTCCTGTCAATCATTTCACAGTCATAGATTAGAGACATTAAGTTTGTTCTTTAAAGGCATCTGTACTTTTATTTACTTGGAAAAAGCTTTGACAGTTTCTCCAAACCCTCTTTATATAACTTGTCCAGTAACATTCAAATATTTGTAAAGGATTTGCAAAGTATTAGCAGGAACATTGGGGTAGGTAAAAGAATGAAGTCTGGAAACAACAAATATTGGTGATAATGTGGAGAAAAGGGAACACTTTTACACTGTTGATGCAAATTGGTGCCACCTGTGTGAAAAACAGTTCAAAGATTCCTCAAAATATACGTTGATGGAAATCCCATATGATCCCACAATTTCACTTCTAAGTATTCACCCAAAAGATACAAAAACACTCATTCTCAGAGATTTATGAATCCATATTGATTGTAGCCCTATTCACAATAGCTAAGAACTGGAAACTACCTAAGTGACCAACCGGTCCTAGGACAACATGCTTTATCCTCGGGGGAGGGAATTCTCAGCTGTTATTTCATCAAATACAGTTTTGCCCTGTTTTGGGGGGTTTTATTTCTTTTTTCTAAATATTTTAATTTATTTTCTTGTAACTATTCTACACATCAAAATAATTTCCTATGTATAGGCTCCCCATTTCTCAGATGTATTTCAACACACCATGCCCTCCACCAAATCATCAAGTATTCTTTCCCATTATCTAGTGGGTTCACCAAAATTTGCCCCAGCCCGCCCCATTCCCTATTGGTAACCTCAGTTCTGTTGCAAATATTTCAGGGTTGGTTATGTTTCATCTTTCCCTTTATTTTGTCTATTCACATTCCACCAATAAATGAGGTCAGCTAGTATCTATCTTTCTTCTTTTGTTTTGTTTACTTAGCATAATCCCTTTTAGTTCCATCCATATTGATTCAAATGACAGGGTATTTTTGCCCTGTTTCTACTCTCTTCTTCTGAGGCCCTTGCGATGTGGATATTTTTCCTTTTGATGTTATCCCATAGGTTTTGAATGCTGCCTTTGTTTCTTTACATTCTTTTTTCTCTTTGATGGTTACTTGTGTGCTTTTCTCTGCCCTATCATCTAGTTCATTGATTCCGTTGGTGGCTTCATCCAGCCTGCTCTTGAGTCCCTCTATTGAGCTCTTTAGTTCAGCTATAGTGTTCTTCATTTTTCTGAAACCTTGCTTCATTTCATCTCTCACTTTTTGTTGTTCTCCTTTTTCCTCTATGCTTTTCTTCATTTCCAAGAGTATGTTCATCACTATTTCCCTAAATTCATCCTCAGTCAGTTTCATGTCTGTTGAATTGATATTTTCCCCTGGGGTTTTAATTGGATAAATCATTTTTTGTATAATTCTCTTGTCTTTTTTCTGTTTAGCATTCTGCTTCTGTTTCTGTAGGCAATACCTACTTTAGATCAGAGACAGGTATAAACTTTATGATAGGTCATTAATAGAGCTATTAATTTAAACTTTCCAGTCATCTTTTTCAATAACTTCTTCTTTGTTTTCTTCTTTGTCCTGAACAGTCTGTTTTCACCTCATAATACTGTCTCAATACGTGATTTAAGTTTATTACTTTCTTGAAATATTCCAAAGCATTATCAAAGGATCCTATACCAGAAAGCAAAAAATGAAAAGGAAGGAATGTTGAGTACTTATATATAATATTTACAGCAAAATTTAGCTACACATACTTTTGATTTATGAGTTTTCAATCATCCCTAGCAAAGAGATATTTTTTTCTCTTAATGATACAGAGGTATATGCATCAAAGTAATTCTGCATTTCCTTAGAGAAAAATTAGTATGGAATAGCTACTTAGAATCAGCTATGGATTTATTTATTGATATTTAACAGCTAAAGAGCATGCATTATCATAAAATGTCAATTACTTAGTTTGTTTTCTATAATTACAGTGAAATTATTAAAGAGGAAATGAATTATCTTTCACACTCTACTTGAGAACATGTGCTACTGTCCCTGTATGCCGAAGCACTAAAAGTTCTTCATTTGATATTATCTCATGTGCATTTAAATATTTTAATTCAAAAAAATTTCAAAGGTGATCATCAGCATTACCTTCATTTTGCAGGAATGGAATCAACTGCAACCAGAAACCTGTCTAATTCCCATCCTGATGCTCAGCTGTGGTCTGCAATGCCCACTGAAGGTCCAACAGACTCAGGTATGCTTCCTTTGTTCCAAATTTGGAACCTAAATTCTGCATAATTTTGCAACGTGATAGCTGATAAATCATTTTAGAGCATTTGAGAGCTCTCATTTAATAGACCAAGTCAAGAGGAAAAGCAGAAAGCAAAATTTCTTACTCAGCCTATACAGTATCAGCCCTTCCTTGTACTAAGGAACTTTCATAGGGGATAGCTTTACAGTGTCAATCCGATAAGCATGTTCATTTCACTGTGTAGTCAAAGTTCCATTTCATGGCCGACTTGTTTTGCTGAATATAATATTAGAAAGCTATTCATTTTCTATGCACAGAGCACAGAAGATGGGTCAGATAAATGTTGATCAGAGAGAGAAAACTACAGCAAAGTTCAAGTTTGCTGTGGAAATGTCACCAATTGAGTCATCGCTTTTACTTATATTCTGAAAATTTTAAATGAGAGCAATAAGATTTAAAATCATTTCCACATGTAAAGAAAATGGAATTCACCTTAAAGGAAAATTCAACATGGTGATCCCCAGAGAATTGCCCTTCCCAGTCTGATTTGGGATCCTCCCCTGGAAGAGTACAAGGGCTTGAGTTCCCTTTGAGGGTGCAGAATCAGCTCTGTAAATAAGGGATCCAGGGAGTCATAGAGTCTTAAGGGAGAACAATTTCCTCTGAGTGACTGCATGTCCAGGCAGCTTACCAGCCAGCAGCTTGCTAGGGCTCAGTCCTCCCAAACACCCTACCATGAGCTCTCCTTTGATAAAACATCTGCACAGATAATTCTATTTCTCAAATTTCCCCAAAGCTTTCTAACATTTGAGTAAAATGAGGAAGCCACAAGTTAACTTTCTCTTTCATGTCTTTGACTCCACAGTGCAAAGTATAGTTCTCAGAATATTTGTGATGGCAGCAGTGTTACTAAAAGCAACTTCTCTTAGCACCATGATCCTTCTTATCTAAGCAGATACCACTGCCTTAAGAGTTACTCACAACCTCAAGGAATCCTTCAAGGTAAAGGTTGCTACCCATGGAGAGGAACCATGGCAACTGTAGGAAATGCCTGCTTGCTGAGCTCAGGCTGTGAACTTGGGTAAAAGGATACCACTGATGCCTTAGCACCAGTTAAACCCCAAGACAAGAGGGCACACTCCCTTCATCTACCACTCATCAAACCAACTGAACTGCTGCCCAGTAAAGTCTTAAGGAAAATGCTGCCTCTGGACTCTAGTAAGGTTTTAATCATTACATTTCTAAGCTTCAAGTCTTAGAAATCCTTCAGAGGATCACAGAATGTTTGATTTAATTAGATCTCATGACAACACATTTTTCAAACATCCTTTTCATTCAAAAATTGTTTCCTATTTTAAGACATGGGCTGACAATTGAAAACAAGTTTGTTGTTGTTATTCATTTAAATGGAATGGACTTTAATGAGCTACCTAATCCAAACATGGAATTTTAGTATTTGTTAACTTAAATAAAGAAAATATTTGGAAATTAAGTTATGGCTAAGGCTGCTCTTTTAGATATTAAAAGAAAATATAAACCCTTTAGAGTGAAAGGTGGTCAAAGATTTCAATTACTGCTTCAAAATCATTCAGTGAGTCAATATTTAAAAAAAAATAAATTTAAAGCCTAAAAGATATATTTAAGAAGTTGAAATGACAATATTGTTTTAATCCATGAGTTTCTACACTTTCAGAAGTGTAAGGAAATTGAAGGTTCATTTTACAGATGAGAAAATGGCCTGAGAAAGGTGGAGCTATGTGGTACACAGGACTGTGATGGACCATGCTGGGCTCCCTTCTACTAAACTAGTCAGATTTTCTCTCCTATGCTGCTCAGGTGCAGAAAGTACATTTGCTGCAGATGCACATTTGTCCTTTTGTGCTGAAATGTGCAAAGGAGGAAGAGAAACAAGACTCACTGACATCAGTACACCTGCTGATGTAGAATACCTTTTGAAACCTACTAGATAAACCTATTCTTAGAACATGAAGCAAAGACAGAAAACTAAATTTCCTGTTTCCTAATCATTTCTGGGGGAATGGAAGGAAGTATCATTCTATTGGCTGTTCAAGAAACTGTAAGATTATAGAGTTTAAATTTTCTTTGCTACATAAGACATTTCCTGATTACATCATAAAAACTGCATAAAGCAACCTAACTCCAAAAATGAAAATTTGAAATACTTGTAAACAAAGTATAGTTTTCTGGAACTGAGTTGATAAGAAATATAATCCCTTGTAATCTTCCAACATACAGCATTAAGCTAGCATTCCTGATTCTGACCTTGTACATGATGTGGTACAGCATTCAACTTTAGGGGAAAAAAAGAATAGTAAAACTAACATGAATTTCCTGATAAATGATCACTGTCACCGAAATGATCACTGAAATTATCTATTCAAAAGACAATTATTTAGTATTGTCCCTGTCATAATCTTCAGTTCCACATGTCTTTGAAGCATATAAACTGTGGGGGAAATGTTTAAAGACTGAAATATATTTTAGCTACAATAATCTTTGAGTTTTCTTAAATATTATTTTAGTTTGTACACAATTGTACTTGCCAACACTGACATAAATAAGCAAATCGATCAAAATGAAAATCTAAGAATGAAAGTCAATGATTTCTGAAAGTAATTTATAAAATACTGTTTTGACATTTTTAGAAATAAATTATACAATTTATTAAAATTGCATACGGCAGCCTTAACAGAAGACTTCCTGAGCTAAGTATAAGGTGTTTTTTTTTCTAATTTGGATACTCTAAAATGTTACAGTGTCCATCTAATAGCTCTAAAGATGTACACGCAGAGCTATTTGAATTTCAGGATCCGGAAGGATGGTCTTCATTCCACTAGCATGATTTCACAGGGAATTACTCATGTGGACACAACCCGTGTGCTCCAAGAATGGGTAGGGTGCCCACAGAAGTCATCTACCACTTTTGCCCATCAACAAAGTAGTCTCCAGTGACATTGTAGGCTTGTTCATTCATCTGTCCAACAGTCACTCTGCTGTGGTTTCTGCTAAAGTCATCACTTTCACCTCAAAGAACAAGGATTCTGATGACTGACTCATGGTAGTCATTTCAGCATCGTAGAACTCAGTGGAGGACTCATCATAGGACAGAAAGCATTTGGTGAACTCATGGAGAACTTCTACCCTCTCACCCTAGAATGCATGCCAGAATACCCATACCTTTAGCTATCCCTGTCTGAATCCCATTGTTCATTGGCACGTCCTAAGATCTGTTGAATGAGTGTCAAGCCTAGAGCAACTGGATAGAAATATGAAGAGAGTTCTCTCTTTATCTCCCATCCATGTACTGGCCATCTCCTCATGGCAGAACAGTTTTCTTCTTTGGTTTGTCTCCATACCTACTCATTTGGTTTAATCTTTCTCTAACTGAGTAGTAGCAGAATAGTTATAGTCTAGGACAAGAGTGGAGACCAGAACAGGATCTTTGGTTTATAGAATTTCAGAGCAAAAGAGGGCTCAAGGGAACTCTCTGCTTCATGAACAGGGGGACCAGGGAGAGCGAGGAGAAGAAACCTCACCATGGCCTCAACTTATGAATTGCAGAGTTTGATGTATTCTTGAGAAGAATGTATATTATTTTTTCTTGGAGTAGAATACCCTATTTATGTCTGTTAGGTCCATATGTTCTATTGTTTCATTTAGAGTTCTTATTACTTTATTGATTTTCTGTCTGAATGATATATCTATCAATGTAAGTGGAATATTGAAGTCACCTTCTATTATGTGTTCTGTCAATGTCTGTCGTAAGATGCATCATATGTGTTTTCTATATTTAGAGTGTCCATCACTGGATGCATATGTGTTAATGATAGTTACTTCTTCTTGATGAATTGCCCCCTTGATCATAATATAGTGCCTTCCCTCTTAAGATATTTTTTGAGAAAAAAATTGTATTTATTCTCCAAGACTCTAGTCTATCATTTTCTTTTCTAGAGTTAGAAGTCTTGGAATATTTTTTGGACAAGTTTTACTCCAGTTCATCCACAGAAAGGAAACCATTTTCAACTTGTTCTGGGATAGCTCTTCTGATCACTTAATATGAAGTTAGAAATGTGTCTCTTCCAATAGAACACTCAGAGTATGTATTTTTTTTAATTTACACATACAAGTGCATGAATATTCAAGATATTGATTATATGGTACCACCATCATGGGGCAAGTGGAGAAGGGATAATTCTTTTTCAATGTGTGTCTGTGGCACACACCATAGATTAGCTTTCACAGCTATTTCACCCAGTTTTTCCTTTACCTTCCTTCCTGGAGACTTAAGAAGCTAAATACTTAACTTCCAAGTCTCCCTTGCAGTCAGGAATGTTCATGTGATATAGTTTTGACCAATGAGATATCGGTGAAAAAAATCTCTATATTTTGCTTCTTGCCCTCTTCTTTCAGCTTGGAATGTGACACGATACCTGAAATCAGAGAGCCTTGAAGACAATACTCACACAAAAAAGGCAGAAAGACAGGAAAAAAGTGGTTCTTTGAGCATCTCACAAGAGTTACATTACTGTTAGAATCCTATTTATGTAAGAAAAGTAACCCCCCAATATGTTGAATCCTTTATGCAACAGAAATGATCAAAAGCTGAAAGTAATCTTAGAATTTGGGAGATTTATTTTTGTGTTCCCCAAGTTTGTGTCAAGTGCATGTATTAATAATTAACTTATAAATAATAATAGTAAGGTAAAATACATGTATGTCTTCATTACTTTTTAAAATATGTATGTCTATATATATGCTATGTATATATATATATATTTTAGAAAAGAAAAGGTTCAGGCAGGAATGAAATCAAGCAGAAGCAGGCAGTAAGGAAGAGAGATTAAATTAAGCACTTTGTTTTATTTGCTTGTTTATTTGGTTGTTCTCTTTTGCCCTGAGACTCAAAACAGCAACCTTGAGATGTGTGTGTACTGCACCGGTAAAAGGCTGCAGACCAAACCACTACCCCACCAGAGAGAGTGCCATCGAACAATTTTTAAATAATAGTTCAGTAAGTGTATGTTTGACCTGTTCACTGCCTAAATCTTTAGATCATGAAAGCATCATTCGAGTCTTTTCCTTGAGCATTTCTATGCCCTGGGCACATGGTCAATGCGTGGCGCACCAGACACCCTTAGGAACACATGGACCTCTTATCAGAAAATCTACCTTTGTTTTACTTTGTAGTCATTGGACCTTAGGTGTAAGAATGTGACTCTCGTGGGAAGAATTTTGGATACACCAGCTTATCAGGTGGTTTTCATTTCATTCAAGACGGTGCAACACTGACATCTGGCTGCTGGCAACAATGTGTTCTGTCATTTTCTAAAGAGCTAAGAGATACTCGATTTATTTTGAGCTCTTCGATACAATGCCCCTAGTGGGACTTAGAGAAAAAAATATAAAATTAAGGTAACATTCTTAGTTGTAAACAACAGAATCCTCCATTCTGAGTAGAATAAGTAGGAAAAAAATGATAATTTTTTTCAAAAGAAAAGTTCAGACAGGAATGAAGGAGAGCAGGCAAACACGTAAGAAGAGAAAGGAGGAAGATCATTTTATTTATTTTTACTTTGATGTAAATTCTGGCTGTTATTCCCAGCCCAGGACAGGAACCCAGGTCCTTGGGATGTATGAGCTTAGGTGGGAGGCAGGTGTACAAACCACTATTCCAATAAGGTGGGCCAAAAAAGGACATATTGAGAGTCCATATTCTCAGTCCTACAGTTAGATCCAAGTGCTTTCACTTGAGTGGATGGAAAAGATGGTCAGAGCTCACTCAGCTGTCCTGGGCCTGACCCTCTTACTTGTTCTTCTCCAGAAATACTATAAAAATTAGATGTCCCCTGTCTCTTGACAATACAAAAGTCTGAAAAGTCTGCTGAAATGGAAATGCGGACACTCATCGATGGATGATCACTCCCATATCTCCTAGCTCTAAGCAATGCTGGGAAGCAGTATGATTACTGGATTCTCTTAATGGGAGGGGATGGTGGTACTGATTCATGAAGCTGAAAACAACCCCCAAATATAGTAAGGATGTTGAGGATCATTCAAAGAACATGACAAATGACAGAGTCCTTGAGAGCTGGCAAACATTGTACTTAACAATCCCTTCCTTTTTGGTGTAACTTCTTTCAAACTTCTTAGTGACCCTTCCAATCCTCATAACATTCTAGCTTCTCAGATTTTTCTAAACTGAGAATTCTCACTGGAGCTGAGAGACTTTTTCCCTTATTATGACCATCTCTGCCCTAACAAGCAGCTGCTATTGATCCTGATGAGTGTGTACTCTGTGAGGTTTGATGGATGAGGGCATGTCTGAGAACCCCTGCTTTCACTGAGATGAGAGGTAGACGGGGTGTGGCAGGTGGGGAGAAGGGAGAAGGGAATGGGAGGTGGGCGATTAGGCTTCAAGAACACAAACTGAAACCAAGCTTGGCATCCTCCAGAACAGGTTAGTGCCCGGTGCAGGTGAAGCATGGAATGTTCTAGATGTTGTCAGCTCAGCAGAATAGGTGGGATCAAATCCTCATGAGCCTTAATGGCCACGAAAAAGAGTTTGAAGTGCAATTGTTAGGTTTAAAAAGAGAAATGTTTTTAAGGTCACTAGTCTGGGGCATTTAGACCAGATATGACCTGTTAGAACTTAACTTTGTCCTCATATTTTAAGATCTGGCTCAAATGTCAACATCTTTTCAAAGTCTTTCTGGTTCCTGCAGTCAGGGTCAGTCTCTTCATAAATTCCCTGCGTTCCAGTAGGTTGGCACACCTGTAAAACTTCTTTCTCTACCAGTACATGGTGTGCCCTGTAGGGTCCCCCAGGCTCAAGCAGCCCTGAGCTGCCCCACAGGCTCTTGTGGAGAGGAAATGGATTATAAGCAGAGCCTTTGCCACTTCTGTGGTGAGAAGTCCTTCCAGAGACTAGGGGGTCCCTGGGGAAAGTATGTGTGTCTTTTTACCCCCAGGAATGTAAGTTCAAATCTTTATGGATGCTTGAAGTTGGCATGAAGGCAATTCTATTGATGCTACTAACTACTAGGCTTTTCAGGGATTCCACAGCAAATTGTGGTGAAAGGAACATGGTATGAGGCCAAGATGAAACTTTCAGGCAGACAAACCTTGACACGTGGGCGCAAGGGGAACTCCAAGGAACTGACCTTAGGTTCTAAGGTCAGGCCTGCTGAGGTAGGAGGAGAATGGGGGTGTCTAGTGGCTGCAGCCTTGGAGCAGCCCAGCTCCAGCTTACAGGGGAGGAGCAAAAGTTTCCAGAGAAGCAAAATCCAGTCAAGAGGCAGCAGCCAGAACCCACCCAAGCAAGGCTGACCCAGGTCCGGGAAGGACAGGCCACTTTGGGGCACCACACCACTGTATTTTGGCCCAGACATTCCACTAGTGTCACTAGAATGGGTCAGAGCTCAAGGTCATGGAAACCTTAAATAGGCCACCTGATCACTAAGCACATAGCAACCTGCCATGACTGATGGAGGCAGGCAGGCACGAGCCACCATAACACACCACCTCCTGAGACTGCTGCTGCTGCCCTCTCTGCCTCGGCCTCTCGGTATACAAGAGCTCATGGAGGCTGGGAACATGTGACGTAGAAGCAAGCCTGGGCACTGTCGTGCTCCCCAGGCACCCACTGGAGGGTGCTGTTCAAAGTACAGGCAGCCTGGCAGGGCTCTTGCACAGGTAGTACCTGGGCAGGTGGGAGAAGGACACAATCTTGAGAGGGATGGACAGAGGGAACACCTGACTACCTTGGACCTGGAGAGAAGTGTGCATGGCATCTGACTGTCTGATATGGTAAACTGAGGTTTACCAAAGTGAAGGGACCCAGCAAATTAAACGTTGATGCGGAAGACAACCCTGGGTCATTGGTCAACAGAGGCTTCCTTGGTCCCAGTCTGAGCACGATGTAGGAGAAAGAATCCCCTCCCAAGGGGTCCTATGGGGAAACTGAGGCCCAGAGATGAAGGGAGCTGCCCAAGGTCCCTCACAATCAGGGTTATAATTTGGGGCTCCTGAGGCTGTAGCTCCAGGATCCACCCCTGGGAAAAGAGGGCAGCTGTGGGAACACCCAGACCAATGCCCACTCTGTCCCTGTCTCTATCTTTCCACTCAGATGAACAAGCTATTCCTCCCCATCTACTTTTAATCCTATGGCAATCCCTCCATCTCTATGGTCCCAAAAGTGTGTGCAGGCCTTCCTCCCCACCCCCAGTCCTCAAGCTGCCTCAGTTCAGTCTAGGATTTAGAACAGAGTTCACCTGGAAGGTCAGGTGTGTGAGGTCAGGAGAAACCCCCAAGGAGCCACTTGGGTGCCCCAGGACCTGTCCTAGAACTGTCCTGTCTCAACCTCTGTTCTGCTCCTGACCAGATGTTCTGACTGAACTGAATCCTAACCTGTGCTCTTTAGACCCTCAGTGACCCCAAGGCACAGTGAGTCTTTGGTGAACAGTCTCTCTCCTGCACCCCAGCCTCCCCCAGTGGCTGCATTTTCAATGGCAGGAGCTTTGTCCTGGAGCCAGGATGGCCTATGCTCATAAGGTACATTCCTTTGGTGCCCCTGGTGCTCCTGAACAGAAAAGGAGGAAAAACCTTCTAGAAGTTACCCTGACCTCTGATTCAGACATACCACCCTTGTGCTTGGGACTGGGGGAATGAAGGTGCTTCTACATGTGTGGTCATATCTCCCTAAGCAGCACTGGTCCCTTTATTACTTAGAGTCCAAGCCAATATCAAATGCGAGTCCTTAAGTTGACATCATAGTCCAACCCTGTCCAAATTTCCTCTTTTTTTTGCAACCAGAAATGACAAAGTTTTGCTAAAGGATTTTATTTCTCATAGAACTACCAGAAAGCCGCAAGCCAGTGAGTATGGAAACAATTTAAAAAATTCAGATTCTCACTTTGTTCCTGAAAATCAAAGTGTTCTTTCTAACAATGGTAAGTGAAATTCAAAATGACCACTAATGTTGATAGGGGTCCTAATTAAACAGAAACCAGAAGCTCACAGAATCTCCTGCATTAAGTCAAGCCCTGTATTAGGTTGTTTTTTGCTTTTTGCTTTTTAAGGAAAGCTGCAGGCAGGAATGAAGCAAGCAGAGGCAGGACAAGAGAGGAGGAAGACACGTTTTTTCACTTAGGTCATCTTGACTGTTCTTCCCAGCCCCAGGACTCAAATCAGCATCCTTGGGATGTATGTGAACTGGATAGCAGATGGCTGCTAATCAAAACGCTAATCTACCAGCAAGTTCTTGTATAAGTTTTTGTCATTTCTGCTCTTATAAATTACCAGCATTTTAGTGACTTAGAGCAGCACACAGACTTGTTACCCAAGAGTTCTGTCAATCAGAAATCTGACACTAGTCTCACAGGGCTAAACCTAAGGTGGTAGCAAGATGTGTTCCTTCTGGAAGAATCTAGGGGAGAATCTGTTCCTTGCCTTTTTTTGAGCTCATTACCTTTTCCCTCCATTTTCTTTCTTTCTTAATGACAATTTTTGCAAACTGTTTTTCTGAATCTAGTGTAATTTGCCACATAGCCATTGGTATTTTTCTGAGTTGCTATACATACATTAAACCTAAAAGGAAAGTTTTTGAAAATATTGATGAGGTATGTATTTTATAAAAACTCAGTATAGATGCTTTTTAAAAGGATTTGGGGAAAGCAGAGTAAGAATTACTGTGTGCAAGGATTTTGTCGAACTAAGCCATCTTCTAGTAAGAGCAAATAGGACTGAGGGCTTTGAATGATTTCTAATAAGGCCTTCTCTTCTCTCATGTTGTTCTGGTTACAAATAAGAATGTTTCTACATATGGGTAAAAAAAATGACTCCCAGTTTTAATTTTTTTCTCCTGAACTCTTGTTTAACAATTCCTTGTGATGTCCTAACAAAACAATGCTTAATGCAGCAGCGTTAAGGCCCTTCTGCACTCAGTTGGATGACTGAACAGGTGGTGCTCCATTAAGATGGTTCAACTTACGACTTTACGTTAGTGCGAGAATCAGAGCTATACATGCAGTAGACACTGTACTTTGAATTTTGATGTGTTCCCAGGCTAGTGTTATGGGGTGACATGCATTCCCAGATACTGGACAGCAGCAGTGACTGCAGCTCCCGGTCAGTCACGTGGTCACAAAGGTCAGTCATATCTTCCGACTGTTTCACTTTCAGTAACGTATCCAGTAAGGTACATGACAGAGTCAACAGTCAATTATCAAATAGGTTTTGTGCTAAATGGTTTTGTCCACCTGTAGGCTAATATAAGTGTTTTGCACGTGTTTAAGATATGCTCAAATAAATTATGAAGTTTGGAAGGTTAGGTGTATTAAATGAATTTGTGACTTGCGGTATTTATGTAAGTCAAGGAAGATCTATATACATCAGTACTCAGATCTGTGATGCTACTTTTATTTCTATTAGGCAACTCAGGGACTGTGGTAGAGAATAGGAATAGATGCCTCACTGAATTACAGAAACAAATTGGAGTCAGCATGATCCTTCTCCTGGGTTCTTTGCTTTAATTTCAACACTGACCCAAATTTTGAGTTCTATAGTTAATGGATAAGACTATAGTTTTCAATCTAAGCCATTTAATAGACTAATAGCCTGTTCAGGAAATCAGAAATTATCTAGTTTTAATTCTTCAAATAGTATGGCTATACATAGGATGGTTTTCCTCATTTTTTCATCTAAAAAGATGTTATCACAGCAAAATTAATTGCCTTATCTCTTCATTCTTGGCTTTCTCCTATAACATCCACCTTTATAAAATCTATTTCAGGTCATGGGAAATTTCATATAAATGCAAACATACAGAATAATATACTGCAATATAACTATCACCTAGCTTTGACAATTGTAAACTTGCCCTAATATCTCCCAAAACAATTTTTTTCTGTGATGTTACTATTTCAATCTTCTCTTTCTGTTAGTTGTTATTTGCTTTTATCATTTGGAAAATGCATATAGCTAAGTTTTAACAATGTAAATATCAAATTGTAGATTTTCTGGTTTGTTATATCTTCTAATGACCTATAACATTTTTTGTATTGTCATTGTTATAAGTCATTGAAGATGCACAAAAATTTATCCTTGCAGAGACTCCTGAGGATGTTTTATCACACCGGCATCCCAGGATAAGATCAGACTTATCTAGAGACTGAACACCAAATGTACTTTTTCTGGAAGTTTTCCTGCTTCTACTTGAAGCCAATCTAGGTACTAAAATTGAGCCAAACATTTTAGGATGTTCCATAGAATAAGAACTCTATTTCACAAAGCTTTATGATAAACATTAGCATTTAATAGTTTCTTTTCAAAAAAATTAGTGTTCTGTTAAAAATTTATTTAAATAGACTATTTCATTCATTAATATTTAAATGGAAAAGCTACCTGTTTCTTTTCTGAGTGCTTTTCCATAGCAATATATGTTCCTAGTTGTGCTTTTGTTAACAGATGAAGCTCTGATGCTTGGACTCCTTGATGTAGATGCTTAGTTTCAAATCTGTAGATGAGTCAGCTGATGAATGACCGCTGAGAGCTCAGATAACCAGCGCTGTCACCCTAGCTGGCTAATGGTCAAAAAACGGACTTTGAAATGCTGCCTGGTTAAGGAGAATACACTATATCAATAAAAAAAGACAAAAGCCATATTATCATCTCAGTAGATGCAGAAAAAGCCTTTGACAAGATTAAACACACTTTCATGATAAAAACTCTCCAAAAATAGTTACAGAAGGAAAGTACTTCAATATAATTAAGGCTATATATGACAAGTCCACAACCAACATTGTACTCAATGGAGAAAAACTGAAAACTTTTCCTCTAAGATTAGGGACAAGACAATGATGTCCACTCTCACCTTTACTATTTAACACAGTGCTGGAGATCCTGGCCAATGCAAGTAGACAAGAAAAAGATATAAAAGGTATACAAATAGGGAAAGAAGAAGTGAAACTATCACTTTTCACAGATGATAATATACATAAAGAATCAAATAAAAATCTGTTAGAAATAAACAAAGTAAAGTGTCAGGCTGCAAAACTGATATTTTAAAAAGTCTGTTGCATTTCTGTATGCCAATAATGAAAACATAGAAAGAGAACTGAAGAAAACTATACCATTTACAATTGCTCCCCGCAAAATGAAATACCTCTGAATAAACCTAACCACAGAGGTGAAGGACCTATACTATGAGAACTATAGGACATTGCTAAAAGAAATAGAAGATGACACAAAGAAATGGAAAGATATTCCATGCTCATGGATCAGAAGAATCAACATAATCAAAATGGCTCTACTGCCCAAAGCAATATAGAGATTCAATGGTATCCCCATCAAAATCCCAAAGACATTCTTCACAGACATAGAACAGAAAATAATGAAATTTATCTGGAACAACAAAAAACTCAAGATAGTAAAAATAATCCTCATGAAAAAAACCAACAACAGCGGAGTCATGCTCCCTAACTTCAAACTCTACTACAAAGCAATAATAATGAAAAGAGCATGGTACTGGTATAAAAGGAGAAAAGTCAATGGAACAGAATTTAAAGTTCAGAAATAAATCCACAT
Organism: Solenodon paradoxus; assembly: GCA_004363575.1. Lineage (NCBI taxonomy): Eukaryota > Metazoa > Chordata > Mammalia > Eulipotyphla > Solenodontidae > Solenodon > Solenodon paradoxus. Next base: position 56,691 of record RJWH01005535.1, on the reverse strand, counting down.
ATATAAACACCTCATTTTTGACATAAGAGACAAAAACTTACAATGGGGCAAGGACAGCCTCTTTAATAAATGGTCAGTCACATGCAGGAGGTTGAAATTAGACCATTACCTAACACCATACACAAAAATTAACTCAAAATGGATTAAAGACTTATACATAAGACCAGAAACCATCAAACACAGAAGAGAATGGAGGCAAAATATTACTAGACATAGACCTAAAAGATATCTTTGGCAATTCAACGCCCATTCCAAGGCAAATAAAATCCAAAATAAACAAGTGGGATTACGTAAAGCTAAAACATTTCCATTCAGCAAAAGAAACACATAAAAACAAAAAGGCATCCAACTGAATGGGAAAAGATATTTGCCTCTCATATGTCAGATAATGGATTAAAATCTAAGATCTACAAAGGACCAAAAAAAACCCCAAGCAATCCAATCAAAAAATGGGCTAATGACTTAAACACCTCTCCAAGGAAGACATACAAATGACCAACAGGTTCATGAAAAGATGCTCTATAAGGGATGTCATCAAGGATATGCAAATCAAAACAATGATGAAATATCACCTCATGCCAGTATGAATGGCTAGTATCCCAAAAAATTGAAATAATAAGTGCTGGAGAGGATGTGGAGAAAAGGGAACTCTAATTCACTGTTGGTGGGAATGCAAAGTGGTGCAACCATTCTGGAAAGCAGTATGAAGAGTCCTCAAAGAATTGAGAATGGAAATTCCATATGATCCAGTAATTCCTCTATGGGCATTTACCCCAATGACACAAAAACACTTATCCGAAGAGACATATGCACTCCCAGGTTCACTGAAGTATAATTCACAATAGCTAAGAGCTGGAAACTACCTAAATGTCCATCAGCAGAGAAGTGGATAAAGAAGATGTGATACAGATGCACTATGGAATACTACACAGTCATCAAAAGGGGAGAGATCCTGCCATTTGCAGCAACATGGATCAACTTGGAGGAAATTATGCTTAGGAGATGAGCCAGAAAGAGGACAGACATCATATGATAGCACTCATATGATGAGTTAAGAGAAAACAAATAAATGTCATAAGTTACACACCAAAAACAGGGAGAGGGAGAGAGAGAGAGAGGGAGAACACTAAACAACTATGAACTGTTAGAGATGAGGGACGAAAAGGCAAATCAGGGGCGTATCAAGTGATGGGGGAGGGGTGGGGGAAATGGGATGAATGGAATTAACTGTAAATGGAGGGGAAAAAAGGCAAGGAGGGATATTAGTAAATCTACTATGCTATTTATAAATGTAAAAATGCCACTAGGTACACCTCAAACTAGTCATTGTCAAAATTCAATATCCTTTCACTAATAATAAAAAATAAAATAAAATAAAATAAAATGTTACCTGGTGCTGTTTCATAAACCTTCCAATTCAGTTCTTTAGCCACAGTAGTGACTCAGGACAAGTATTTTCACTTAGTACAGCTCGTGCTAACAACACTGTGTCTAGGAATCTTAGAGGATGCTATTCAAGTGTGTCAGATCCCCTAGGAGTATGCAGAGCCTCAGGGAGAATGCATGGGCACAGAGGGGGCACAGAGGGGGCACAGAGGGCACAGAAAGTTTTGAAGAAAGTAATTTCCAAATCCTTCAGGTCCTTAAATTGATCTACCTAAGACACTGCTTTTGGTCAGCTGACACTCTTTTCCTACCTCTCACTTCAGTATCACATTTTCTCAGAACATAAGAAAGGAATGTTTCACACTTACTCTGCAACTTACTAAGGTGAATTTCCTGGAAAATTAAAATTTTTAAAAAGCCTAACTAAGAGGCAGATCAACAAGTTTTCAAATCAGGTTTCATAAACATTGTTCCCTTATATCCATTCCACTTAGAGAGAGATTTCTGGTTTAAATTTGCATTTTATTTTTAATAACATGTCAAAATTTTTAATTATTTGTTGTGTGAACCAATTATATGTTCATCATTGTTGTAATGATCACTCAAAACAGACAATTTTACAAACAAATTAGGAAGTTTTGGTCAAAAGAAAATTAATTTAAAGCTAATTTCAATGTAATTGCCCATGTGTAGGTTGTATAAATTTACTTCAGTTTAATACACTGATCGCTAAAAGATTTCCAAGGTTCAAAGCAGAATATAATTCTGTGGAGGAAGTACAAAGAAAAAGCCTTCATTTCAAATAATAGTAGGACATACCAATTCAGTATTGCATGGGCTATATTTGAAAGATTGATTTAAATGTTTTAAAAATCAGTATCCATAAAATAGAAGATATTACATATTCTGGAATTAAAATTTATGATGCAAATTAAATGGTTTCATATTATTTAAATGTGGACATCGCTTTTTTGTCATTAGCTTAGGGGACATGAGCACAAATGTTTAAAGACCACTGCATTTTATGCTCACTGAAGAAAAAAATTCCCTGATCTTAAATTAAATTAGACTTTGAGTTAGAAAACAATTTCAGTTTTTTCTTTATTTACAAAATACAATTATTTTCTTTTGACTGTATTAGAGTATCTAATAGGGTATTTATCATTTTTCTAATGCTTAAAAATGTGGTGTCGGCCTTAACAACTAGCCACTTGACATTTTGGAGAAGTTGCAAGCAAATGAACATGGAGAAATACATGGTTAAACTGACCAACATTTTTACTTGGAAATATGGAAGCTGGTGTAGTTAATGCTTATTCGTTCACTTGCCTCCACTGATGTTCCTGCTAATACCTTGCCATTATGAACGTTTGAATACTACATACAAGCAGTATGAAGATTTTTTGGGGGTACAATCACTCTTCTATGAAAATAAACGTGCAGACAGATTCTTATTAAGTGCTAATTTAATGTCTCTATGAGTATGAAACAATTTACACGAAATGAAGTGAAAAGTTTAAGGATTCTTTACTTCCTAATTGAGCCATTTAATTGGCAGTGTTTATACTAAGCTAATCTTTATTTGCATTGTGAACTTGTGATTTATTTTCTTGATAGCATTTATAGTATAAACCAGTTTTTATGACTGAAAATATAAATTATACAAAGTATATAACATAAAAGAGTTCATATAATTACAGTGAGATAAATGTAATTTAAAACTGCTTTGATTTTTTGATTTATATTCGACAGTATCACTGAAGCTGTCATATAAGGAATAGAATGACACTTTAGTGAATGATTTCAATGACAGGGGAAGGCTGCATATGTGTGGAGTCAGGGGTTATAGGTAAAACCTTTATACCTTGTTGCAAATTTTGTCACAACCCTAAAAATGTTCTAAAATACAAAGTATTTAAATAAATCTAAAGGAGTAGATGATTTCTTAAGTTTCTTCTCGTTCAGGTGTCATATAACTCGTCAGAAGAGCCAGTCACTGCCATGGCCTAATGCAGGATGTACTGATCCCCAAAAAATGAACAATTTCAGCATCGTCTTGTTTAATAGCATTTACTTTTCCAAGGAAGGAACCCATGTAGAATTCTCAGAGGCAGAATTCTGAATGAAGTCAAGCCCCAACAGTTAGATAACTCAAAATTATCCGCTATGCAAAATTACATTATACTGGTCCTCAATTTGAAAGAAGAAACACAATGCCAACAAAGCTCAAATCTTGGGAGATTAATCACATTTTTTACTGTCCTGTTCTGTGTGATGCCCAGTTGACAGACAAGACTGGGCTTATCCTTCTGTTCACCTGTCTCTGTTATCTACATCTTCACAGATCAGAATTCTGCTTTGGGTTTCACTTGTAGGGTTTTGTTTTTTTTTAAATCACTTAATGGATGTGTACTTTTATCTTCTTACAATTTAAAAATTCATAAACTATGTCTTTTAACTTTTAACTTACTAATTACTTTATTTTCCCAAAAAAGTTTCATTTCTTATCCATCTTGCAAATGTCAGTTTATGATGATTAAGTTCTATTCCATTGTTTTAAGTGGAGTGTTGAAGTCTACTACTATTATATTGCTATTGACGTCTCTCTTCATTCTAGCAATACATGCTTATTTTGGTGCTCCTTCATTTGGTGCATATATATTAATAAGCATATGTCTCTTATTGAATTGATCCCTTAGTCATTATGTAATGTCCATCTTTGTCTTTTGTTGTGCTTTTTAGTTGGAAGTCTGTTGTATCTAATATAAGTATGACTGATCCTGCTTTTTTTTTTTGGGGGGGGGGTCTGTCATTCAACTGTAGGATTGTCTTCAAACATTGACATTCAGCTTATGTTTCTCTTTTGAAAGAAGGTGAGATTCCTGAATGCACCAGAAGAGTGTGTTATCCTTTTTAACCCATCAGGCTCTCTGTTTCACTTGAATGATGAGTTCAGTCAAATAATGTTTAGGATGATTATGGATATGTAGCTATTTATTGCCATTTTGTAATTTGTCTTCTGGGTGTTGTTATACATAATGCCTTTGTTCTTCTCTTTCTCTTTTTAGGTGGTTTGGGTGTAGTTATTATTTGAATGGTTTCCCCTTTTTTCCTTTTCTTTTCTTTTTCCCTGGAGATATGCTTTGAGGTTACCCTCAGGTTAGCATTAAGAAATCTATGTGTATTTCCTATTTTTATCAGAAAGCAGATTAGTCTGGCATTCATTCTAGCCATCCACATTTTATTCTCCTCCCTATTTTTTATATTTTCCTGTCTGACTTTACTGCCTTTAAGTAGGGTTTCTTTACACTTTGTAGTGCTTCTTTAATATTTTCTACAGAGCTGGTTTTGTGGTGAGGAATTCCTCTAATGTTTGCTTCTCTGAAAACCTTTTTATCTTTCCTTCATCTCTAAATGATAGTCTCACGGTTAGTCTCCTCGTGTGCCAGGCTGAAAATCCTTTTATTTTTGCCACACCCTTGTGGTCTTTTGAGTGTCAGTTGAAAAATCCACTGATAATATTACAGGGATTCCTTTGTATGTGTCCAGATTTTTCCAACTGCTTTTAAGATTCTTTCCGTATCTTGTATTTTGATGACAATGTGACTTAATGTAGGGCGTGTTTGGACTTCTTTTGTTTGAAACTCTTTTAGCTCTCTGAGTCTGGAGGCTTGCTTTATTCCTCAGGCTAGGGAAATTCTCAGTTGTGATTTCATCAAATACAGTTTTGCCCTGTTTTTACTCTCTTCTTCTGAAACCCTTATGATGTGAATATTTTTCCTTTTGATGTTATCCCATAGGTTGTGAATGCCACCTTCGTTTCTTTACATTCTTTTTTCTCTTTGATGGTTTGCTGGCATGCATTCCTCTGCCCTATCTTCTAGTTCACTGGTGGATGGCTTCATCCATCCTACTCTTGAGTCGCTCTATTGAGCTCTTTTGTTCAGCGGTAGTGTTCTTCATTTCTTTGACATCTTGCTTCATCTTTTACACTTTCTTGGTCTCTTTATCTTCCTCTATTCCTTTGCTGAATTCCAAAAGTATGTTTAGCACTGTTACTCTGCATTCATCCTCAGTCAGTTTGCATGTCTGTTCTATTCATATTTTTCCCTGGGTTTCTAATTGGATTCATCTTGTTTATATAATTATATGTCTGTTCTGTTTGGCATCCTGTTTCTGTTTCTGTAGGCATTATCGATTTTAAATCAGAAACAGGTATAAACTTTATGAAGGTCACTAACAGATCCATTAATTTAAACTTTTCAGTCATTTTTTCAATAATTTCTTCTTTGTTTTTCTTCTTTGTCTAGGACAGTCTGTTTTCACCTCATAATAGCATCTTTAAATACATGATTTAAGTCTATTAGCTTCTTGAAATGTTCCAAAGCATCATGAAAGGATCCTATACCAGTTATACATAATATATATACATAATATATATAACTATTCACAGCAAAATTTAGCTACACATACTTTTGATTTTCTATTTATGAGTTTTCAGTCATCCCTGGTAAAGGAATATTTTTTCTCCGAATAATGATACAGAGATATACGCATCAAAGTAATTTTGTATTTCCTTAGAGAAAAATTAGCTATGGGATAGCTACTTAGATTTAGCTATGGATTTATTTACTGATATTTAACAGCTAAACAGCATGTATTATCATAAAATGTCAATTACTTAGTTTGTTTTCTGTAATTACAGTGAAATTATTAAAGAGGAAATGAATTATCTTTCACACTCTACTTGAGAGCATGTGCTACAGTCCCTGTATGCCGAAACACTAAAAGCTCTTCATTTAATATTATCTCATGTACCTCCAAATTAAAATATTTTTCACAAGTGGTCATCAGCACTGTCCTCATTTTGCAGGAATGAGATGAAATGAAACCAGGCACCTAGGTCCAATTCCCACCCTGGAGCTTGGCTGTGGTCTGTAATGCCTATTGAGACTAAAATAGACTCAGAGCATGCTTCCTTTGTTCCAGGTTTGGAATCTAAATTCCACATAATGTTACAACATGATGACTGATAAATCATTTTGCAACATTTGGGAGCTCTTGTTTAATAGACTAAGTCAAAGAGAAAAGCAGGAAAAAATAAGTTTCTTACCCAGCCGATACAATATCAGCCTTCCATTCATTGCAACATGCAACTTTCACAGGGCATAGCATTACAATGTCAATCTGGTAAGCACATTCATTTCATTGTGTAGTCAAAGTTCCATTTCACGGCCAATTTGTTTTACTTAATATAATATTAGAAAACTATTCATTTCCTAAGCACAGAGCCCAGAAGACAGGTCAGATATATGTTGATATGGGGAAAAAGACTACAGCAAAGTTCAAGTTTGCTTGGAAATGTCACCAATTGATGCATCACTTTTATTTCTATTCTCAAATTTGAAAGTCAAAACAATGAGATTTAAAATCATTTTCCACCAGTTTAAAAAAAAAAAAAAATGGAGTTCCCCTGAAAGGAAAACTCCAGCATGGTGGTCCCCAGAGGTCTGTCATTCCTAGTGTAAATTAGGATCCTCCCCAAGGTCAGTATGGTTTCCTCCTGGCAGGGTTTGGGTTCCCTTTGAGGGTGCAGAATCAGCTCTGTATCTAAGAGATCCAGAGATGCATGGATCCTTACAGGAGCACAATTTCCACTGAGTGACTAGATGCCCAGGCAGCTCACCATCCAGCAGCTTGCCAGGTCTCGGTCCTTCCACAGAACACCTTACCCTGAGCTCTCCCGGACCAAACATCTGCACAGACCATTTCTTTTTTCCCCATATGGATTGTCAAATTTGAAGCAAATATGGAAGCCAAAATTTAAATTCATCTTTCATGTCTTTGTTCTACTCCATAGTGCAAAGTATAGTCCTCAGAGAATCTTTGTGAAGGCAGTCAGTGTTACTAAAAGCAACTTTATTTACCATGTTGAGCCTTGTGTTCTCAGGCAGGAGCTGTAAGTACCAACGCATTAAAAGGTATTCACAGTCTTGTACTTCAAGTTAATGTCTGCTAACCAGAGAGAGGACCCACCTCAGCAGGCTGATAGTTGTTGATTTAAATGGAATGTAAACAAGCTTCTTAATCCAAATGTGTAATTTTAGCATTTGCTAACTTAAAAAAAATATTTGGAAATTAGGTTAATAGCTAAGGTTACAGTTTTGGATATTAAAAGAAAATGTTATAAACCCTTCAGAGTGAAAGACATTCAAAGACTTCAAATACTGTTTCAAAACAACACAGCGAACCAAAGTTTAAAAAATTAAACCCTGAAAGATATATTTAAGAAGTTGAAATGACAAAATTCTTTTAATCCATAAATTCCTACAATTTCAGAACTATAAGAAAACTGAAGATTATTTTACAGATAAGAAATGGACTGAGAAAGGTGCAGCCATGTGGCACAGCCTTTATGGGCATCATGCTGGACTCCGTCCTACTAAATCAGCCAGATTTTCTTTACGGTGCTACTAAGGGTAAAAGTTTCATTTGCTACAGACACACATTTGTCCTTTTGTGCTGTCGAAGGAAAGTGATTTTAACCTACTGTGAGGAGCACGGCTTCAGAAGGGCACTAATCTGTAGCATTAAGACACATATGACTGTTTGGAACTCACATTCATCCTCATACTTTAAGATCTGGTTCAAACGTCACCACTGTTTCAAAGCCTTCCAGGTTCCTGCAGGCAGAATCAGTCTCTTCATAAATTCCCTGCATTCCCATAGTTGGCTCAGCAGTGATGCTTCTTTCTCTCCCAGTAGATGGTGTGTGCTGGAGGGTGTCCTGGGCCTGGACAGCCCTGAGCTGTCTCTAAGGCTCTTGCAGAGAGGAATGGGATATAGGTAGTTTTTGTTGGTTCTGTGGTACAGTCATCCCAGCGAACCAGGGATTCCCTGAGGAAAGTATTTTTGTTTTTCTGTTACCAGGAAAATAGGTTCAAAACTTTATGGATGTTCGAACCCGGGATGTAAGGATTTCTCTTCAGGCTACTAGAATATGCAAGGTTTTTCTGAGAGTCCGCAGCACATGCTGATGGAAGGAATGTGGTGTAAGGCTAATATTGAACCTTGAGGCAGACAGACAGACCTTGAGGCAGATAGACCTTGACTGAGGGACAGGGTGCGAAGATGACCTGGTGAGCAGCCTCCAGATCTTGGGGTCAGGCCTGCTCAGGCAAGAGGAGAGAGGATGGTTGAGGGTCTGTGGCTTTGGAGTAGCCAGGCTCCTTTACAGGAAGCCAGAAGATTCCAGAGAAGCTAAGTCCAGTCCAGAGGCAGCCAGCAAATCCCACCCAGGCGAGGTCGGCCCAGGACAGGGCAGGGCAGGGTGGGCACTAAAATGTTGTCTTCTTGGCCCAGACATTACACTAGTGCCATCAGAATGGGCAGAGTCCAAGGCCGTTGGCCCTTCATATGAGCTGCCCGGGTGCCAGGCAAATAGCAACAGGTGTCACTGGCAGGTGGACGCGGGCAGGCGCGGACCCCAGGATGCCACACCACCTCCCAGGACTGCTGCTGCCATGACCGCTGATGCCACCGCCAGCCACCTCTGGGCATATCCGGGCTGGGGACGTACAACCCCGGGTGCAGCCTCGCTCCCTAGGCCCTCACTGCGGGGAGCTATTCGAAGGCCAGGCAGGCTGGCAGGGCCCTGGTGCAGGTAGCCTGTGTGGAGGGGAGAGGAACCCCAACTGAGAGAGATGGAGTAAGGGAGCGCTAGCTAGCGTGGGCTTGGAGTAATGCGTGCCTTGGAGTCCATACCTCTGAGTTGGTGAACTGAGACCTACCAAAGTGAAGGGATCTAGCAAGTTAGAAACTGAGGAGGAGAATAAGCCTCGTGCATAGGTCAAAGGTTGTGCTGCAGTCCCAGCCTTAGTGAGAGGATGATGTGGGAGAAAGAATCCCCCGAAGAGTCCTACGGGGAAACGGAGGCCCAGGGAGGAAGGGAGCTGTCCAAGGTCTTTCACAATCAGGGCAGAATCTGGGGCTCCCGAGGCTGCAGCTCCAAGACCCGTCACTGGATGTGGGCAGGCACAGGAGGGCGGCTGTGGGAACAACCGGGTCACCACCCCACTGTCCCTGTCACTACTTCTCTATTCAAACTATTTCTGTGATTCTGCTTTTAATCCTATGGAAATCCCGCCATCCCTATGGCCCCACATCCCTTTGTGGGCCTTCCTCCCCACCCCGGTCCTCAGATGCCTCAGTCCAGTCTCGGATTTAAACCACATTCAGCCTGGAAGGTCAGGGGTGTGAGTCCAGGAAAAACCCGAGGGGCCACCGGGCTGCCACGGGACCTATCATGGAACCGTCCTGTCTCAACCTCTGTTCTGTTCCTGACCAGATAGATGCCTGAAATGAATGCTAACCTGTGCTCTCTAAACCCTCAGTGACCCAAGGCAGTTCCCTTTCTCTGCTGAGGCAGGAGGTGGTTCTCGGGACAGACCAGCAGAGCAGATAGATCACTGACGCGCCCCTACAGCACATCTAGGGAAACTGAGGCAAACCAACATGGAGAGACCCAGCGAGTCAGTGTCAGAGCTCAAGTGAGAATCAGGTGCTAAAATCTTAAGAAGCTGCATCAGAGACTTGTCTTCATGACCAGGAGTCACATTTCGGAGAGGCTGCCCCAAACCACTTTCTGTGTGTCTCATCTGGCCACTGAAGCTTCACGTCAGGGTGATTTGTGTGGTCTGTTCCCTCCTCTCCTCTGGGCAGTGTTGAGAAAGGACTCAGGGTATCTTTCCTGCACCCCACCCCTGCCCCAGTGGATGCATTTGTAATGTCAGGAGCTTTGTCCTGGAGCCAGGACATGCTGTGCTCACAGGGGACATTGCCTGGTGCCCGTGGTGCTCCTGGTCAGGAAAGGAGGAAAAGCCTTTTTTCTAGAAGTTACCTGATCTCTGGTTCAGACCCACTTCCCTTGGACTTGGGGCTGAGGGAGGAGGGGCTTTTGTATGGGGTGGCTGTGTTCCCCTAAGCAGCACTGGTCCCTTTATTACTTAGAGTCCAAGCCAATATCGAAGGATAGTCCTTTAATTAACAATTCCTTCCACTCTTTTCCAAATCCCCTCCTTTTTTGCAACCAGAAATGACTAAGCTTTGCTAGCGGATTTTATTTCTAGTAGTACTATAGAAAGTCACAGTATTTTGAGTAAGGAAAAAGTTTAGAAAATTCAGATTTTCACATTGTTCCTAAGAATGAATATGCTACTTTCTAATAATGGGGAGAGAAATCCAAAAGTGATCACTCATGTGTTGACTTTTTGTCCTAATCGGACAGTAACCAGATGCTCACAGAACCTCCTGCATTATTAGTCAAGTCCTCTACTAGTTGTTTACTTTTTTAAAGGAAAGTTTCATGCAGGACTGAAGATAAGCAGAGGCAGGCAGACAGGAAGAGAGAGGAGGAAGAAGCACTTATCTTTTTTAGTTCGCCCTGGCTCTTTACTTGGCTGGCCCCAGGAAATGAACCTGGATCTTAGGGATATATGTGGACTGCTTTGACTAAGGCAGCTTAACAACTGCTCTTCTTCCTGCTGTGATAACTTGCCAGGGGGTTAGTGGTTTAAAACAACATGCAGACTTGTTATCTAAGAGTTCTGTAGATCAGAAGTCTGACACTAGTCTCGGGGCGAAACCTAAGGTCTTAGCAAGGGTGTGTTGCTTTTGGAAGAAGCGAGGGGAGAATCTGCCCCTTACTTTTTTAGCATCCCCCTTTCCCTCCATTTTCTCTCTTTTTTAAAGAAAAGGTAGGAATACAGGCATGTATGTAGGCAGGAAGCATGAGAGACGAGGAAGAAGCACTTTATTTTGGTTGTTCATCTTGGTTGTTCTACATGTCCTGGGACATGAATCTGGGTCCTTGGGATGTTTGTAGCCTGCGCCTGGCTGGAGCCATTTGACCAAACCACTACTATACCAGGGAGTGTCTCCCTCCATTTTCAAAACCACCGAACTTGAGTCCTTCTCCTATGTCATTACTCAATCTCTTCTCTCAAACCCTTCCACTTTTAGGGTTTTGTTTTTTATTATATTGGAGTTCCTGGAATAATCCTGGATAAATCCTGTCTTGAGGTCTTTAACTTAACCATGCCCTGAAGCTCTCTTGTCATGTAGGGCAACATACAGGTTCTGAGGATTAGGACAGGGACATCTTGGGTAGGGACTTATTCTGCCTACCATCGCTTCTGGAACTTTCTATAGAGGAATCTGTATGAAAAATTACAGAGCAGAAGGAAGCAACTCTGCATGTGTACTTATCAGTACTCTGTTGTTAGCAAGAGCACCAGTGGGATAAAGGCATTGTCAAATATGGGTTCACATCTTATGCATTTTCACTTTTACTCCAATTATGCAAAAACATCTAGCTTTGTGTCAGGGAGGGATTCCCACACTGTTCTTGCTCCTGAGAATCATGGGATTCTCTTGCATGAGAATCAAGAAATGGAATGAAACTCTGGAGCTATTTCAAAATGAAAAAATACTTAATTCTTAATTAATACTTAATTGTGACATGACCAAATCCATGACCTACGGTATGTTTCAGGGTGGCACAGAGTCCACAAGTAGGAAGATTACAAAACATGAGATAATGTGGATTTTGTGGTGAATATGTTGCCTCAGAGAAACAGCTTTGCAGTGAAACTGGAGTATGATTCTGTTCTGCTATTTTCTAGCTCTTACGCCTCCCTAGGCCTCAGGTTTCCCACCTGAACATGGGTATGAAAACAACCTTTGGTGCACCCTGATGGCTCAGGTGCTAAGTCAGTGACTGGAGTGTGGACCATGAAAAGTTCGAGAAACTGGGGGGAACAATCAAAGCAAATCAACAAATAAAAGTGATTCTTCCTCTTCCATCCTCCCTTCCATCTCACTCCCTCCATTGCTCCCTTCCTCCCTGTTTACCTCATTTCTTCCCTCTTACAGTCCTTCCTGCCTTCAAAGTCTTCTTCCTCCTCTCCCTTCCTTCCTCTCTAAATAAACAAATGAATAAATAAACACACAGCCAGTCTTTGCATCTTTGACTTCACAAGGTTGGCACTGGTCTCCTGTGATCACTAAAATGTTATTCAAAGTAGAAAGCTATTTATTTTCACAGGCATCAAGAACACACTTAAAAGATAGGTTTTAAACTTACTTTTGTTGCCTAGGAGATAGAAAACTAGATGGGGTGGGGGAGATAAGATAGAAGAGTTGAAACCAAATATGCATCATTTATTACAATGTGTAGGAAGGACATAAGTTCCTTCAGGGCAGTGATCTTGGTTTCTTATGTAGCCTAGGGCTTAATACACGGCGGACTCTCAAAAAAAAGATCTGTTGAATGAAAAATCTAAGTGAGATGATAAAGTGAGCATTGGTGGGGGGCAGAAGTGTAGCTATCATGTCACAATCTGTGCCTGTTAGAACATGAAGCTTTCACAGAATTTGAAGTACAGTAAATATGCACTGGAACAAGTTGTTTCCCTCATTCTATATGCACGTAGTTCAAGGTGCATTACACTGCCCAAAAGTTATAACAAACCAGACGGGGGGGGAATTTAAGGAGCTATTTTTACCCGTTGGATGTGGAGGAAGTGACCATCTGAGCCAGACTAGTGTTCCTGGTCTCAGACCAAGGAAATACCTCCAGTTAGAGGAATCTAAGGAGATGCAATGAATTTTTTTTTTAATAGTATAATTATTTTATTTGTTTGAAAAGCCATACTCATTTTAAGATGTTGAATTTGTTTTTCATCTATGGGCATTACACACCATCCCTACCGCCAGAGTTCCAGTGTCCTTTACCTGCACCTTGTTCCCTCTCTCCTTTTCTTCTTCCTCCCAACCCTCTGGCAGTTATCACTTTGTGTCCTGTGGGGTTTTTCTGGGTTTTAGCTATTTATGTGATGCATTTCACTATATTCTGCATATGGGTGAAATCATTCTGTATTTCTCTTTTAATTTCCAACTTATTTCATTTAACATGATCCCCTTCAGTTGCATCCAGATTGTTGCAAAGGGCACAACTGCATTTTATAGTAGCTGCATAGAATTCCATTGAATATATATATATATATATATATATATATATATATATATATATATGACAACTTCTCTTCATTCAGTCATCCGTTGATAAGTATTTAGGTTGTTTCTATGTCTTGGTTAAGGGTGCAGATATTTTTCCTGATTAGTGAAACTGTACTCTCTGAGTATATGCCTAGGAGTGGGATTGCTGGATCAAATGGTAGTTCCATCTCAATTTTTAAAGGAATATCTAAATTGTTTTTCAAGAGTCATTGTACTAATTTACATTACCATCAATAGTGAAGATGTTGTGCACCTTCTTCGCACCCCCTTCAACACTTGCTATTTCTAGACTTATGGATATAGGTCATTCTCAATGGTGGTAGGTACATCTAGTTGTGGTTTTTATTTGTATTTCTCTGATGATGAGTGATGTAGAACATTTTTATACGATATAAGCCATCTGTGTGTCTGCTTTGGATAGGTGTCTGTTCAGTTCTGCCCATTTTGGTGTAGGTCATTTACTTTTTTGTTGAGATGTATGATGTCTCTATATTTTGGAGATAAAGCTCTTCTCTGATGTATTTGGAGACACAGCAACCTAATGCAGTGTGTCACCTGTATTGGATCTTTTACCAGAAAAAGGATCATAGTGGTGGAATCTTTGACAACATTTGAATAAGGCCTAGAGATTAGTTTACATTTTTATAGTAATGTTAATGTCCTGGATCTGATCCTTAAATTATGTCTACATAAAATGTTAAGATTTGGGAAAATGGATTGTAGGATATTTGTGCTGTTTTTGAAACTCTTTCATAAGCCCAAAATGGCTTCAAAATAAAAAGTTTAAACATAAAGCCAATTTAAAACTATCACACTAATACAGAGAAAAGTACATTGAATGAAAATTTGGTTCTTGATTCCTGTTGCTGCTCTGATTCAACTGGCTCTTTCAACTCAAGTTTCCTCCTTTATAACAAGAGAGGGTTAAATGACATTTGTCCCAGTCTAGTGAAATTTGACATACTAGCATCTTCGTGAGTTTGTATAAATACAATAAAACTAAAAGGAATGTTTTAAAATATTTTCAATATGTAGATTATAGAAACTCAATGTAATCCGAAAATTAGTTGGAGATGCAGATTAATAATTATTGTGTGCAATAGTTTTGTTAAACTAAGGTATTTTCTTGTAAAAGCAAATAGTATCAATGACTTTGGATTGTAATGCAGTCTTCCCTTATGTAGTTCTAGCTGCAAATAAGTTTTCTGTATATGGGTAAGTCTTTCCTGCTTTCAGTTTCCTTTCTACAGGACTTTTAACAGTTGAAGATCCATGTGGTTTTGGCAAAAGAGCTGCAAGCAAGTCTGTATGAACGACAGTTCTGGTTCCTATCCCTGTGACTGCTCTCAGGGCTGTGTTCCAAATGAAGATAAAAAAAACTTCAGGTAAATTCTGCTCAACAAATTCTTTCATATTCAGCTCTTTCTACTTCAGTGAAACCAAGCAGCAATTTTTATCGTTCTTCCAGTTTTGTTCTCTTGCTTTATTTCATCCTCTTGTAGTAAAATAATTTCAACTTTGCTAAATTTGTTGAGACTTCCTTTGTGTCCTAGAATGTGGACTATCCTTGAGAATGCTCCATATATACTTGAGAAGAATGTATACTCTTTTCTTATTGGGGTAGAACACCCTATAAATGTCTCTTAAGTCCATGTGATCTATTGCTTCATTATTTCTTTGTTGATTTTCTGCCTGGATGATATATCTTTTGGGGTAAGTGGAGTTTTTTAAGTTCCCTACTATTATTGTGTTTCTGGCAATGTGTGCCTTTATTTCTGTCAGTATTTGTTTTACACATTTAGGTGGTCCTGAATTGGGTGCATATAATTTGATAATGGTTATTTCTTTTTGATGTATCATTCCCTTGACCATAATGTAGTTTCCATCTGTACCTCATGATACGTTTTTAGTTGGAAATTCATTTTGTCTGATATTAGAATTGCAGTTCCTGATTTCCTTTCATCACTGTGATTTATTTTTTCCATATCCCTTAATTTTCAACCTGTGTATTTTTTATCTGATATATGTTTCTTGTGGGCATAATATTGATGGGTCCTGTTTTTCAATCCATTCATACACATATCTTTTGATTGGTGGTGTCATTCCATTCATATTTAGGGTGATGATTGAAATGTAGGGCTTTATTACTGTCATTTGAGACTTTGTTCTCTATTGCTTTTCTCTGCCTGTTTCTTTATTTCCTATTAAGTTTTGTTGTTGTTGTTTTCCTTTGGATGGTTTTCAATGTCAGTTTTGTCTACTTCCTGGCCATATATCTCTTTAGAATTGAGTTTTGTCTGTTCCATGGGTTGTCTAACTGGACTGCTCTATGATAGACTTTTGTGAGCTGATGCCATATCAATTTTTATATTTATAATGGTTACTTGTTTTTCTTTCCCTTTTTAGTATTTTCATATTCTCTCTTGTTGGTTTCCTGTTTCTTCTTCTTTTTTTTTTTTTTTCCTGTTTTCACCATTCTCGAGACTTGAGGGATCTTTGTTTTCATTTTCCCTCTTGTAGGGTCGTTTCCAAGATTTCTTCAGTGGTAGAATTGGTGCTAGAAAAATTCATTAACTTTTGTTTATCATTCAAGATCTTAATTTCTCGATCATTTTTGAATAAAATTTTTGCACAGTAGAGTACTCTTCACTGGTAGTTTTTGTCTTTTAGTATTTTGAATACATAATTCCACTCTCTCCTGGTCTGTAGGGTTTCCTTTGGGAAATATGATGATAGGCTGATGGGTTTGCCTTTGTAGGTTATGTATTTCTTTTCTCTAGTAGTCTTGAGTAGTTTTTCTTTATTGTTAACTTTTGCTAGTTTTACTATAATGTATCTTCAATAGGTCTATTTACATTTAGAAAATCAGGTTGTTCTCTCTGCTTCTTGTACATCTGTGATCACTTTTTGTAACAGATGTGGGAAATTCTCTGTTCTTCTTTAAATAGGTTTTCTGCTCCTTTCTCCCTTTCCTCTACTTCTGGAATACCTATTATCCTTATGTTTATTATTCTCATTATGTCTGATATTTCTCAAAGAGTTTCCTCATTTTTCTCAATCTTGTTTTCCTCTCCTGTTCCATGGGGATCACCTCTGTTATCATGTCTTCAGTATTTGATATTCGATCCTCTGCATGATTGAGTCTGTCTATGGAGCTTTCCATGCTTTTTTTCTGCAATTACTTAACTGTATCTCTCATCTCTAGTATGTCTGCTGGGACTTTCTTTATTAACTCCATCTCCTGGTGAAGTAATCACTTTGATCTGTCACATGTTTTCTGAGACTATCCAATTGCCTTTGAGTATATGTGTGTGCTTTCTTCATCTCATTCAGCTTTTTAAAAGCTATAATTTTGCAAACTTTGTGTTAGGTTTTCTCGATCCACATCATCAGTTTTGTGGTGCATTCCTAGCATCTTCCTTTTTTTGAGAAATTTGAGTTTTGGGAAGTGATTTTAATTTTGGCATGTGTTTCTTTTCTGCCTACAATTATTTACATTGTGGCTTTCTTTTTCTTTCTTTAAACTTCTTCTTATCTGTATGATGATGTGGCAGGTATTGGTTGGGGCTAATTCTGCTCCTAGGATGCCCTCTTGTGGTGGGCTACTGATGTCTTTTCAGGTGGTGCTTGAAGACTTTGCAGATGTCCAGCACATGGAGGTGCAGTTCAGGAATATAGCTGTAGGTAGCTCAATTATATATGTTAGGACCTTTAGGACTGGATCTGGGTTGAGGAAACATGGGTGTCCTCAGGTCCTGAGGCCTAGTAGGTGCTTGTTCCTGACATGGGCTTGACAGGCTGGAGTCAATGGCATGTGAGTCCAGAGGCCTAGTCAGCACTGGTTCCAGCCTTTGCAGTTAGATCTGTGGATCTAGGACTCTGAAGCCTAGCTCATGCTGGTTTTTGGCTGTAGTCTGGTGGTCAGGCAGTGGTTTGGAGCCCATGCAGGTGGGTCCAGTTATCCAGGATCCTGGAAGCAGAGATGGGGGCTCTACTCCTTGCAACACAACAAATTTGGGCAGGTGCAGCACAAGGCCTATTTTGGCTCCAGAGTCATGGGAAATAAGGCGTGAGGTCACTAGTGCTAGATGAGCACAGTGCAATCTGGTAGGTGCTGTTCTGGCTATCTACCAGGTAAATCCAAGGACCCAGATTACCTGGGAGCTGAGGGTCCCAGGAGAAATATCAGCTTTAGACAGTCTACTCATTCTAGTGTTCTCAGAGACCAGAGCACACTGCACTCAGAAGGCAATGATCATGTTAGATTCTGCTGATATAGATCACTTCGAAAAATTCCTGGGAAATAGAAAGGGAGTGGGAGTATGAGAAAAGCTAATTGAATGTAGGTCCTTATCCAGGAAAATTTTATATATCTATACATTGGGGACTTGTAATGAAAATTGGAAAGATTAGAGGAAGTCAGTTGTGTAGTATCTTTGGTATGACAGTCTAATCTTTTTTCAGTTAAAATTTGGCCAGATCTCTTCTGTAGTGTCAGTCTTAATGCTGGGCAGTTTAGCAAAAGAGAATTTTTAAATGACTGAATTAGACCCACACAGGTCTTCCAAAAAGTTTGAAGCAAATCATTCCTTGAACAGTTTCTAGATGACCCACCTCTGTTCAGTCTCAGCCTCATGACTTGGTTATGAGCATGCATACTGGACTAATCCTGAGACTTTGCTTTAAACTCACTGGCAGCACAGGGCAGCAATGATAACATAAAAGCACTTAAAGGGGGAATTCTTGGCTCTCAGATGGTGTTTCATTTTGGCAGTAATAAGACACTTTGGGTGTATTTTCCTCTCTTGAGAAGATGTAATATGTGAACATTCTGAAGAGAGATGAAGGGGGTGTAGCCTCTCTCCAATGCCCCTTTTTAGATACAAAGTCAATACAAGTGTTCTGAGAAATATTTTGTTTCCAGGACGATGCTAAGCCTGGAGGTTGATAAAGAAACCTAGTTTTCTGAATCTTAACAGCAGCACACAGGCTGGGTGCAAAGAGGACCAACACCTCCAGAAAGTGAGGGTGCAGTAGCCAGGGGGAGGGACTCACAGTGACCATTGACCATGAGCTTGGAGTGGTTGTGTCTGGGAAAGGACCCGGAGAGGTGGGGCTCGGTGTGGCTGGAGGCTGGTGAGGTTTAGGTGGAGAGGAGGGGAGACCAGCAGGGCAAGGGGAATGGCTTGTGTTGGAGGGTTCAGAGGGGTGGGGCCGAGTTGGTGGTGGGGGCGGGGGGGGGGGGTGGCGGCGGAGGATTCATGGCTGCACTTCCGGGCTTACAATCTACCAGGAATGTTGAAGACTTGGGGAAAGAAAGACAAATACTTAAGCTGAAACTTGGAGATGCTATGGAATAAAATGGAACATGTTTCTCTAAAAAACATAAAATAATAGCACACCCTGGTGACTCAGGTGCTATTCTGGTATTTGGGGTTTGGAACATGTAAAGTAAATTTGTAACAATCAAAATAAATTTAAAAAATAAAAATGCTTCCTCTCTCTCTGTCCTCTCCTGCTTCCCTCACTTTCTCCCTTCCTTCAATCCTTCAATAAAATATTTTCCTCCTTTCTCTTCCTTGCTCTCTTTAAAAAAATAAAAGGGATATACCCAAATTAAAAAGATAAAAATTTTCAACGAAGGCAGGCAACTCCAGGTAACACACCCAGAAAATGAGTCAACATTCCTCAGGGGCTACTGCAACCCACGCACATTTCTAGGCATTTTAGGCACCATCACACATTTAATGCTGGCAGCAACTTTCTGAGAAAACTGAAGGCCATCAGACATGCTGACTTGGCTAGTGAGGAGCAGAGCCAGGATTTTAACCCATGCACATCTGCTGGTGGTTCCATGTGCTCTTATAGGATAAGCCACATACTGTCTCAAGCACAGGCTAGCAATGGTAAAGTGAAGGCTGGGAAGTTGGCATTGGTATGTTCAAAAGAATAAGGGACCGGTTCTCCAGTTGGGGTGAGAATGTGGAACAGGTTTCCTTTAGGAGCCTGTCTTCCTCTTCTTGGGCACCAAAAAACCTGTAAATTAAAACTATTAATTATCAAACTGGGATGGGAGGAAGGGAAACATTATGCTAGTAGGACTTTTGCTTAAAGTACCTGTAGTGACTAAGGGGACTATCAGAGAAGACACCTTAGATATCTGCAGGAAATGAAAAAGGAAAGGGGTGCATGCAATAAAGGTGAGTCTGAAGCATGTGAGACACAGAGGAGTCAAATCAATTTTCTCCTTCTGAAACCTGGGAAGTTTGTTGCTGTGAGCTATGAATCATTCTTTGTACCTGTTGGGACCAAACTAAAGGATTTCTCCCCCAAAATCTGTGTTCCGGTTGTAATTTGTGGCTATTTTCTTTCCTGCATCACTCCCAGGCAGCCAGGGATCAATGAGCTCTGGGGGATCACGGTTATCAGCACATTTGTGTGAGTGACGGGGCTACGTCCTACCACTGTGACTGTCACGCCGGCTACACCTTGAATAAGGACAAGAAGACATGCTCAGGTACTGACTGTTCCTTGAACTCCATTTTATTTTGCAGGACCATCTTCTAGGAGTCAGTCTTTCTCTCCACATCTGAAGCCTGATTCTGAGTCTTCCCAGGTCAGAAGGTCCAGGGTTCCCAGCTATTTTCAGAGGAGTGAGCTCAACTCCACCAGGCATTCTTTCCTCTAGGATCTGATGCATCTTTTCTCTGTTTTTCTTTGCAATTAAAGTATCTCCCGATCTAAGTTTGGATTTTTTTATTGTGGCAAAATATACCTAACATAAAATTTAGCGTTGTAAGTCAACAGTTCAGTGGAGTTAAGTACAGTTATATTGTTTCACAACCATCAACCCTTTCCATCTCCAGATCTTTGTCATCATCCTGAAGTTTGGTCCCCATTAAACACTAATTCCATGTTCCCCCCTCTCCCCCGCCTCTGGTCACCAGTCTTCCTGGTGCTCCCCCTATATCTGTTACATCGTTGCTAATACTTGTCATTATGTTTTTAATTTTTGCCATCTAGTGGTGTGAGGTAATATCTCATTGTGGTTTTCACTTGTATTTCCCTAGTAATCAGGATGCTGAACATTTCCCTGTGTTTACGGTGAATTGTATGTCTTATTTGTTGTGATATATGTTCAAGTTTTTCTTTATCCCACTTTTAAAGTGTTATTTTTATTTTCTTATCAATTTGTAGGTATCCTTTATATATTCTAGATTAAAGTCCCTTATCAGACACGACTTGCAATTTTTTTCTCCCATTCTGTGAGTTGCCTTTTCACTTTTTAATGGTGTCATTTGAAGCACAAGGGTTTTAGTTTTTGATGGCAGTGGTGTTGTTTTGTGAGAGAGGATGTAGAAACACTTTTTAATTTAGTTTTTCATAGTGGTTGTTCCCACTGAACCTGGAACACAAACTCTGGTCTTTGGGATGTATGTGGATAGTGCTCCTTTGGAGGTGGCTGACCTAACTGCTACTCCATTATGGTGTAGGTCAGTTTTAGTTTTGATGGAGGCCAGTTTATTTTTTTTCTTTTTCCGCTTGTGCTTTAGATGTAAGAAACCATTTCCTAAATCAAGATCATGAAAATTTGCAAAGAAATAAAGCAATGGAATCCATTTGTGTTTAATGCCATTAATGCCTTTAGTAGGGGATAGAATTACAATGTCAGTCTGAAAAGCATGCTCATTTCGTATGTTCAAAGTCTCTGTTCAAAGGCAACTTGTTTTGCTGAATACTATATTAAAATAAGTGTTCACTTTCTAAGAACAGGGCACAGAAGACAGGTAAGATGCTGAGCAGGAGAGAAAACCAGGCCAAAGTTCAAGTTTGCTGTAGATATGTCACAAAGTGAATCATCACTTTTATTCTCAAAACTTTAAGTGATCAGAGAACAATGAAATTTGAAACCAACACAAAAATCAGAGTTGCCCTAAGTGAACACCCATCATGGTGGTCCCAGAGAGTTGTTCTTCCCCGTCTAAGCTGAGATCCTCTCCAAGGTTAGGCTGGCTTCCTGCTGCAGAATGAACTCTGAGGGCTCCAGAGACCCATGGAGACTTAAATACACTTACCTGTGAGCAGTAATGTCCAGGGAACTGACCAGCCACCAGCTTAGCAGGTCTCAGTCCTTCCCCCACGCACCCCATCCTCAGCTCTCCAGACAAATCATCTGCACAGACAATTCCATTTTTCTTTTCTTTCCCCAAAAGGATTCTCAAGTTTGAATGGGGAAGCCACAAGTTAAATTCATCTTTCATTTCTTTGTTATATCCTATAGTGCAAAGTATAGTCCTCAGAGAATATCTGTGACAGGGTCAGTGTTACTAAAGGCAACTTTTCTTAACATTTTCACATTTGTGATGTCAGGCAGGGATGACAAGTACCACTGCCTTGAGAGGTACTCACAGTCTTGGGGTCTCCTTCAAGTTAACTTTTGCTACCCACAGAGAAGAACCATGGCAAATGTAGAAAATGCCTTCTTGTGTGAGCTCTGACTCTGAGCTTGGGTACAAGGGTACTCCTGGGGCCTCGGCACCAGTTGAACAAGAGGGCACACTCCCTTCATCTACCTGTCATCATCCCAGTTGAACTGCTGCTCAGTAAAGTCTTAAAGAAAATGCAGACTCTGAATTCTAGTAAGGTTTTAATCATTACATTTCTAAGCTTGAAACCTTTGTCATACATTTCACATATCCAGAGGATCACAGAATGTTTGATTTCTAATTAGATCTCATGACAGTACATTCCTCAAACCTACTATTCATATGGAACTTGTTTCATATCTTAAAGACATGGGCTAACAGTTGAAGTCCAATTTTTTGTTTTTATTGTTGTTCATTTAAATGTCATGGCAGTTAACTAAATTACCTAATCCAAATTAGCATTTGCTAATTTTAGCAAAGAAAATATTTGGAAATGAGGTTTATGGCTAAGGTTGCACTTTTGAATATTAAAATAAAATGTTATAAGCTCTCCATATTGAAAGGATTCAAAGATTTGTTTAAAATTTATCAAGTGACCCAACTTTAAAAAAATGCAAACCCAGAAAGATAAATTTAAGGAAAAAGTTGAAATGACAAAATTGTTTCAATCCATAAAATCCTACACTTTCAGAAGTGTAAGAAAATTGAAAATTAATTTTACAGGTGAGCAATGGGCTGAGAAAGGTGGAGCTAAGTGGCACACAGGACTGGGATACACCATGCTGGGCTCCCTTCCACTAAACCAGCCATATTTTCTTTCCTGTGCTGCTAAGGGGAAGAAGGTACAATTACTGCACATATACACTGTGTTACCAAACCTTTGGTTCTTGTGCAGCAGTATTGAATGAAAACTGAACACAAGATTTGGGAGAAGGGAGGGGGCAAATTTATTTTCTGCAGAATATGGAAACAAGTGAGAACCCAGTCTCAAATCATCGGTGGAATCATCAGTGGAAGCAAGCAGGGGCTATTAAGGGGGAGTCCTAACTTGTAAGCTGCATGATAAGGGAGCATCCTCCCAACAGATGGCCATCTGGTCATCTCCAACTTCAGTATCAGCAACATAACTCAGGAACCAGAATAAGGAAAATATTGACTTGCAATATGTGAGGGATCACCTTAGTCCTTGGTTTGTCTACAATTGAGACATCCATGTGCCAACTTGGATCAGTCTGACCTATAAGCTGTTTTGAGACTTTGCAAGACTCAGCAAAGGGAAATAGAAAACAGTAGAATATTACCCCAAAATAGGAGAGAGCAGGTAAAAAGCAGAGCTAATTAGCCACACTCTAAATGGTCTATAAAACCTTCATCAGGGGTTGTGTTTTCAATTGTCCATTTGAGCTGAAATGTGCAAAGGAGGAAGAGAAACAAGTGTAGATGCCATCAATATACCTGGTGGCTGATGAATACCTTTTGAAACCTACTAGATAAGTCTATTCTTAGTACTTGAAAGGATAGAAACCTACATTTTCTATGCTTCCTAATCTCTTTGGGGTGGGGGGTGTTGTGCATGCAAGAGAGCAACATCTTATTGCTTGCTCCAAAACTTCTATTAACTACTAATTTGGTATATTATTGAAATGAGAAAGTATTTTTATTTTTCTAGCTGGATTTCCTCTGAATTTAACATAAGAATCTTAAGACTCATACAAAAGACAAACTGGCATTCTACCAAGAAAAATAAAAGCCACTCAACATGATCCCCTCCAGTTTCATCAAGATTATAGCAAATGGCACAATTTCATTTTTCTTAATAAGAGGATGGAATTCCATTGAATGTATGTACCATAGCTTCATGTTGAGTGAAATAAGTCAGAAAGAAAAAAAAAATACTGTATGGTTTCACTTATAGATAGATTATAATTAAAGAAATGAAAATACAAATTCCAACGATAATAACAGGACTCATGCTGATTATGGAGGGGGGATGAGGGGGAAAGGGGATTGTAAGGAACAGTGGAATACTTGTGGTGGGTGTGGTGTGAAATTTAGACTGAGATGCAATTCAATATCCTAAACGGAATTTAGCATTATGATCTAAAGAAATAATAAATATTATTTTTTTTTTAAAAGAAAACGAAAATCCTTGAGGGAAGTCAAGGGTGATGAAATGCACAATTCAAAATTGCCCCAAAAAGCTGTTTATTCAATCCTTTGCTCTTTCTTTTCTCATTGTCACTCAGTATAGTAAACCTTCAACAAGAACAAAGACAAAATTTGAGGTAACAACAAATGCTAAACCTCCAGGCAACAACCCAAGATGCTTTGGGCAAGCTGTTATTGGCAAGAGAGATTGCTAACATCACAAGTAGATAGAAACCCTGACCTTACATGCTTTCTGGTGGAGGTAACACTAGCAGCTGTAAGGTATTACCGTGGATCTGAATGGAAATACCTCGACACACAACATAGTTTCCCTAACAAATGACAAAAGGGGGTGGAGGCAAGGAGCTTATCGATTAAGAGACCTGATGTGCTTTAAAAAAAAAAAAAAATCAGAAAAGTTTCAGTGTGAATATTTGACATTAAGAAATTCTGTAATGACATTGTAGTTTTTTTTAATACTTAGACATTCATTCTTAAACTATCTACAGATGCATATGCCTGGGTGAACTGAGCATGCCCAAGTACAGAAAGTTTACCAGGAGGGTCATTACACTATTTTCCATATATTTTAGGTTCCTTTCAACAACTGAAAAACAAGACCCTCGCTGGGATGCTGTGGTTGGAGTCATGGCACTGCCCAGAACTGTCCCTTGTCCTCAGTGGGTGTCAGCTCTCCCACCTGCTCGCGGAAAATGGAGAAGTTCTTCCTGCTCTGTGTCTGGACGGAGGGTAATGTGAAGGGCACCCAGAGGCGAAAGCAGCGGGCGCCCCGGGTGCCCTCGGAGGTAGAGCTGGGGGCTGCGTCCCAGGCCGCCCCCTCACCGCCCTCTGGGAAAACAAACAACTGCCCCGTATCAGGGGTAGTCTGAACTTGGGCTCTGGCAGGCGACAGGAGCACTGGGGACTCAGCACTCCCAAACGTGCCCCACTCGCGCAACACTTACCCGCACGGTGCACAGGCGCACTGGCGAACGCAGGCGGCGTCCAGCACCTCCGCGCCTCCAACTCGCCCTTCCGGAAGTGAGTCTGAACGAGTCGCCGCAGCCCTTCCACTTCCGGGGTATGGAGATCTGCTTCCGCTAGGACGTGAGGTTTTCTGAGTCACTAGACGCCACATGAGAAACCACACTGGAAGTCACCCCTACTCTGAACTTGACTACAAATCATCAGCAATAGCAAAGGGATGTCTGGTTGGTTGGTTGGTTGGTTGGTTGGTTGGTTTTGGACCCATCCTCTCGGGAGATCACACACGCCATAGGTGGACCTTTCTGGAGTTCCAGAAAGCTCGGGGATGCAATTCTTTGTTACCAGTGCTGGTCTCATGTCTCAGAAAGCAGTGACTCAGTTGTCCCCAAAGTGTCCAAGCGCATGGTCTGATGCTGTGAGGAGCCTGTCCCCTGTTACAGCGAATTGAGGCAAGGGCGCGGGGGATGGAAGAAATCTGAGGGCGGGGTTTTGGCTACTTGGCTAGCAGCTTCATTGGGACCCCTTTGGGTTCCCGCACCCACCCTGAGCTGTGTATGTGTGTGTATTCTGAGTAGGGCAGTGGTTTCTGCCTGTTAATGCCAAAGGGAAACCCTGATGGTAATTAAGTGTGCTTGATTCAAGAAAAGATTGTGTATAAAGAGGAAATTAAGAAAATGATTCCATTTACGATAGCATGAAAAAAGAATAAAATACTTGGAATTAACCAATGAGATGAATGATTTGTATAATGAAAATAATAAAACTTTTCTGAAATTAAAAACATGAAATAAGGCACCCTAAATTCAGGTTAAAATGGTCCATAGTTTGAATGAAATCCCTGTCAAAAACTCAATGATGTTTTCGCAGAGATAGAAAAATCACCCTAAATTTAAAGGGCTCCCAAATAGCCAAAACGACTTTGAAAAAGAACAGTTTGAGGACTCACACTTCCTTATTTCAAAAGTTTAGTTCAAAGCTGTAATTATCAAAACACTGCAATATTGGAATAAAGTCCATCTTTTTGACAAATGACGCTGGAAAAATTGTATATACACATGCAAAAGAATGAAGTTGGAACTCTACCCAATACTATATAAAATGTTTAAACTAAGATAGCTGAAGGACCTACACATAAGAGCTAAAATTAAACTTTTTTGAAGAAAATTCAAAAGCAGCATATAGGACGTAACAATGATTTCTTGGATATAACAAGGCACAGGGAACAAAAGAAAAAAAAATTGGATTTATGCACTTTTTAGATTTTTTTGCATCAAAAAAATTTTAAGTAAAAAGACAACCCGGTATTGACGTCTGGATGGCAACTTGATAGAACATACTTTCAGGTAGCTCCTCACAGACACACACATACACACAAAAATCACCTATTATCCTGAGACAAACACCAAGAAACAGCTGGTACTTCAACAAGAGATGGTCAGCTGACGACCAGCAGTGAGTGAGGGTGTCCAAGGTGTTCTCAGCTAACCCACTAATTTGGATTTGGGATGGAGCTCGGGAGTCTCCAAACATGCATGGAGCAGAGGCTTGGGATTTCAGGATCAGCTGCAGAAGCAGCAAGAGGCAGGCCCAGTGGAGCTGAGACTCAGAAACATGGAGGGTCAACTTGGGGGGTGCGTGAAAGGAGAGCCACCGCACTGGGAACTGAACTGGAGCCTGCTCAGTGCAGTTGCACTGGGCACAGCCATAACCAGAAATCAGCCAAAGAAATACCCAATTGAACCCCTCTGACAACCATTTCATGCCAGAGCCTGGGGTCCACTGAGTGGAGAACCCACCCAAGGGAATCTCACTCACCAGAAATCCCGCTCACTGGAAATCCCACTCCCAGCATTACAGTGAGAAGGCAGTCAAACACATAGTCAAACTTCAATGCTACCCTTGTGGGTAGAAACAAAAATGCAGTCTGATTGCCAATCCTGGACAAAACCAAACCTAAGCAATGCCAGATAAACCAAACCCTCAAAAATATGTAGAGAATGCCGAATAGAGCAAAGGCATAGAGAAATATATGTGAAATAATGAATTCAATCAAAAACCCAGGGGAATATCTGAATACAGCAGATGTATATAAATTATCTGAAGAGGACTTTAGGGTAACAGTGATTAACATACTCACGAGAATCCAGAAATTGCTAGAAGTCATTGAATGTCAGGAATGCCAAGGAAACAAAGAGAAGAATTAAGACAAGATGTCAAATACATAAGAGACACAATGGCTGAATTAAAGAACTCAATAAAAGGACTCAACAATATGATGGATGATGCTTCCAACAGAACCAGCAATCTGAAAGATCCGACAGAGGAACTCAAGCAAAACAGCAAAGAGATAAAAAAAAAAAATTCAAAGCACTGAAGACAGCATTCGAGACCACTGGGATAAGATAAAAAGGAACAACATTCACATCATAGGGGTCCCAGAGGAAGAGAGAGAAAAGGAGGCAGAAACCATATTTGAAGAAATAATAGATGAGAAATTCCCCAGTCTGAAAAGATGCAAACTTCCAGATCCAGGAAGCTCAAAGACTTCCTAATAAAAGAACCCAAATAGAAATACACCTAGACACGTCGTCATCAAAATGTAAAAAATAAAAGATAAAGAAAGACTATTAAAAGCAGAGAAAAACGTGTCACATACAGAGACGCCCCATAATTTGTCAGCGGACTTCTCAAATGAAACTCTATTGGGCAGAAGGGAATGACATAATATATTCAAAATGCTGAAAAGGACCTAATACTATATCCAGCAAAATTATCATTCAAAACTGAAGGATTAAAAAAAAAAAAAACCTTCTCTTACAAGCAAAAGCTAAAGGAGCACATCGCCACAAAACCAGCTTTGCAAAAAAATTAAAGGATGCCCTCAAAAGCATAAAGAAACCAACCAGAAAAACAGTAAGACAGCAAATAGTAAAAGTGTGGAGGAAGAGAAGAGAACAAAAATGTGGATAGAATGAGTGGAAGACTAATGCTTTCAAAGAAAATTAGGTAGTAAACATAGAACTGTGAATGCTAAATTCAGGGTTACCTAAAATACATCCTCAGGGAGAAAGTGAAGAAGAAAACAAAAGGCGAAATGGGTCAAAACATAACCACACCCATCCAACCTAAAAAGAGAACAAAGTCATCATCTGAAGCAACATACAAAAGACAAATTATAAAATGATACTAAGCAGCTATATATCAATAATCACTCTAAACAGTAATGAACCGAACTCACCAGTCAAATTACACAGAGTGGCTGAATGTATTAAAAAGTATAACCCAACCTTCTGCTGCATTCAGGAAACTCCCCTTCTTCTAAAAGATAAACAAAGGCTCAAAGTCAGTGACTGGAAGACAATCCCACAGTTGAATGGCAACCACAAAGAGCAGGAAAAGCTATATTCATATCAGATAAAACAGACTTCTATCTAAAAAGCATAACAAAACACAGAGACAGACAGTGTATAATGATTAAAGGATCAATCCAACAGTAAGACATAATGCTTATTAACATGTATGCACCAAATGAAGGAGCATGAAAATACATCAAGCATTATTAGATCTGAAGAGAGACACTGACAGTAACACAAAAATGGTGAGGGACTTCAACACCCCACTTACAACAATGGACAGATCAACCAGGCAGAAAATTAACAGGGAAACAGCCACTTTAAATGACCATCTGGAACAGATAGGTCTAATAGACATAAACCGATCACTTCACTGAATGAATACAGATTTCACTTTCTTCTCAAGCACTCATGGGACATTCTCAAGGACAGATCACATGCTGGGACACAAAACATTACTCAACAAATTTACAAAGACTGAAGTCATACCAAGCATTGTTTCTAACCATAATGGCCTAAAACTGGAAATAAACCACAAAAAGAAAGCTGGGGACCCCAAACCAATTGAAAACTCAACAATATGCTCCTGAAAGACTCTTGGGTAAAACATGAACTTAAAATATACTTAGAGACAAATGAAAATGAGGACATGAGTTACCAGAATCTATGCGATGCAGTTAAAGCAGTACTGAGGGGAAAGTTCATCGCAATCCAGGTCTATTGCAAGAAACAAGAAAAATATCAAATAGACAACTTAAATCTACTTTTAAAACAACTAGAGAAATAAGAACAATTAAAGCCAAAAATAAGCAGAAGAAAGGAAATAATCAAAATTTGAGTAAAAATAAATTAAATAGAAAACAAAGTCAATCCAGAAGATTAATGAAACCAAAAGTTGGTTCTCTGAAAAAATAAAGTTGATGAGTCATTGGATAGACTCACAAAAAAGAGAGAAAATTCTCATAACTAGAATCATAAATGAAAGGGGAGACATTACAACAGATACCGTAGAAATTCAAAAAATCTTAAGGGACTACTATGAACAGCTCTACAACACCAAAATGGACAACCATGAGGACATGGACAGATTTCTAGAAAAAATATAGTCTACCAAGACTGAACTTGGAAGAAATGGAAAACCTGAACAGAACAATTAGAAGCAAAGAAATCGAAGAAGTAATCAAGGGCCTCCCTAAAAATAAAAGCCCTGGACCAGGTGGCTTCTCCTATGATTTCTACCAAACCTTCAGAGAAGAGTTAACACCTATTCTTCTCAAGCTCTTACAAAATATTGAAGAACAGGAAACTCTCCTAAATACTTTTTATGAGGCTAACATTACACTAATACCAAAAGCTGACAGAAATGTCACCAAGAAGGAAAATTACAGATCAGTATCTCTAATGAACATAGATACAAATATTCTCAACAAAATATTAGCAAACCGAATTCAACAATGAATCAAAAAGATCATCCATCGTGACCAAGTGGGATTTATCCCAGGGATGCAAGGATGGTTCAACATATGTAAATCTATTAACATCATACACCATATCAACAAGAGCAAAGAGAAAAAACACATGATCATATCAATAGATGCTGAGAAGCTTTTGACCAGATGCCACACTCATTTATAATAAAAACCCTCCATAAAATGGGAATAGACAGTACATACCTCAACATAATAAAGCCAATATGTGAAAAACCCACAGCCAAATTCACAGTCAATGGTGAAAAACTGAAAGCACTTCCTCTATGGCCAAGAACAAGGCAAGGCTGTCCACTCTCATCACTGCTATTTAACATTGTACTATCAGCCACAGCAAGTCGACAAGAAAAGGAAATAAAAGGAATCCAAATTGGAAAGGAGGAAGTAAAACTCTCATTATTTGCAGATGGCATGATTATATATGTTAAAAACCAAAAAAACTATCAAAAACTATCAAAAAACTTCTAGAACTCATCAGTGAATACAGTAAAGTGGCAGGCTACGAAATCAATGCACGAAAATCTGTAGCATTTTTATATGCAAACAACACGCTAGTAGAAAACAAAATCATGAAAATCTTACCATTTAAACTAGAAGTTAAATGAATGAAATACCTGGGCATATACCTAACAAAGGAAATAAAAGAACTATAAATGAAAACTATAACTTCTTCTTAAGAGAAATAGAGGAGGACACAAAGAAACAGAAAGACATCCCCTGCTCATGGCTGGGAAGAACCAGTATCATTAAAATAGCCATCTTACCCAAAGCAATATATACATTGAATACAATCCCCACTAAAATCCCACAGGCTTATTTCCAGGAAATAGAACAAAAAAAAATCTTAAAATTTGTATGGAACAAGAAAAGACCCCAAAGACCCCAAAGAGCAATTATTAGAAAAAAAACCAAATCAGGAGGGATTACACTTCCAGACTTTGAACTGTATTACAAAGCTATAGTGATCAAAATGGTATGGTACTGGAATAACAATAGAAGCACAGAGCAGTGGGATAGAACTTAAACACCAGAAACTGACTCACTCACATAACAGGCAGTTAATCTATGACAAAGGAGCCAAAAATATACAATGGAGAAAGGAAAGGCTCTTCAACAAATGGTGTTGGGAAAACTGAACAGCCACATGCAAAAGAATAAAACTAGACCACTCTCTGACTCCATTCACAAAAATTAACTCAAAATAAATTAGACTTGAACTTAAGGCCAGAAATCATAAACCTCTTAGAAGACAACATAGGAAAGAATTCCATGACATCAGTTGTATAGAAACCTTTGGGGACTTAACTACACCATCAAGGGAAACAAAAAGAAAAATAGACAACTGGGACTACATCAAACTAAGGAGCTTCTTCAAACAAAAGAAAACATCACCAAAACCAAAAGGAAACCTACTAACTGGGGGGACAATATTTGCATTAGATAGTCCCAACAAAGCCTTAATATCTAAAATATACAAAGAACTCATAAAACTCAACAACAGAAGAACAGACAATCCAATCAAAAATGGGAGGAGGAATTAGAGAGACACTTTTCTGAAGAAGCTATACAGTTGGTCAACAGGCATATGTTCCTACTCACTGGGTATCAGGGAAATGCAAATTAAGGCAACAATGAGATATCACCTTACAGCTGAAAGACTATTATCCAAAAGTCTGGAAATAACAATTGCTGGTGAGGATGTGGAGAAAAGAGAACATATTATCCATAAATTATCCAGGAAATGGGTTAAATAAAAACTAGTCATTTTTTACATAAATATTATTTTCGTAGTTTTTTCACTTAATGCCACTAAAGCCTAAGATCTCAGCACTGGAAATACAAAAAGATAATTTCAAAGTATATATTAACAAAAAAAATATAATAAATTAACATTTGTACACAGAAGCAGGTGAGCTGTGTACCTTGCTTGTTATGCACATTGGCCATATCTGTACATTTTTATCAGTCAGATCCATCATCTCCATACTTGGCCTACCATGCTTCTTTAAAACAACATAATTCAGGTTAAGTTTTATGACAAAGAACAACTCAGTATTAAAGGGAGCCAGTTCATGTTTATAACAAGAGTGGAACGACGTAACTGTCTCATCATACTGTCTTCAATTTACTGCTTCATTCTATCCAACTTCTTTAAATATTTGTTTTATGTAAGTAATTTTACTTCTCTTTTCCCCTTTCATCAGGGGGAAGAGTTTTCTGATGGAGTTATTCTGAAATTTCCTTCCTGTTGAATAAAATCAGTAGGGTCAACCCATAATGTGAGTACTTCTCTAGTACCATTCTCCAACACTTTTTAAGGTGAATCACTAAAAATTCACAGATACAAGTCTCAAATACTCAAAGCTTTTACAATACTAAAAGACATGTCTCTAAATATTTCCATGTGTATATCCATGTATATATATCCATATGCATATATGTATGTGTTATCAGATATACACATGCATACACATAGTTATCACATATGTAAATATGTATATGTGGACATGCATACACATATACATATGTGATAACTAGGTCTACAAGGCATGAGGTCGTTTTTAGAGATTTTTTCTGAATTAACCTGAACAAGAAGTAGAGGCAGTAACTCAGGATCTATTTGAAATAACTGGAAGGAAAATTTTAAGGTTCAGGCTGCAAGGAATTAGTGGCAAATGAGAATGCTCCAACAGAGTCCCAAATGGTGTTAGGAAAGGCCTGAGAGTCAAAAGTTGACTTTGGATTTAAAGCAATTGAGAGTGTAATCAAATCACAGCAGGGGCTCTTAGAAGAATGATAATCCAACATTGAGTTACTGGTGATTCCTGGGATGAGAAAGGAAAAAATAGAGAGAGGTATCCAGGCATTAGACCATGGGGCAAGAATCACAACTCTGAACATAGAGTCCTGCAGGAACCTTTAACCATACATCTCTGGAAACTTCACTGATAAAGCAGAGAATAGTTTCATCCCTGAAAACACAAAGTCTCATAGAAGATGAAAGGAAGTTCGATAGCAGATATATTCCCTAGGGCTGATCTCTTTGTAGGATGCTATTTTCTGATTGGGAGAATATTCTATTCTGTCATAAAAGGAAACAGGTTAAATTCATTTTGTTAAATTTAATAAGTTAGTAATTTATGAGGCCATGTTAAACAATGTAAATAGAGTACATATGTGTGATGATACCAAATATTGATGAGGCACTGAAAAACAAAAGGTACTATTAATAACAAACTAAATATGTAAAGACCTATAAAGTACTCAATATGTGTGAGGTATCAATTCAAATATTCACTAATGACATTTATTCTGGACTGTCCTCTGCTCAAGCTGTCCTGCTGTCCTTGGCAGCTAATTGGCAACCCTCAGCTGTTGTATCTAGGTGCACTTGCTCCTGGGTCTCCTGTATAGAGCAAGTGTGTATCACTGACCTCAGGAACCTTCCATTCGATTGGGTCCCTTGGTTCAAACCTCAACTCTAACCCTCTTCATAAACACCCTATCAGAGGACACCGAATGAGCAGAATTGGAGCGAGGACATAACAGCACAGAACCAAGGACTCAAGTGCTGATCTCTTTCTGCCCCACTGGTATGCCATGCTACTAGTGTTTACCTATCCCATCACTTTCTCCTGTTCCTCACTATGTATTTCAAATTCATTCAAATTCATCACATAGGGTCTGTAACTCTTTCTGTTCCTCTGGAAGAGCTTTCATGATAGTGTATTTGGAGCCTTCTGTTGCATCAATGTAACTTCCCTCAAGATACATGAACACAGACAAGAGATTTCTTAGATGTCTGGTCTTCTCATTTTATTTAGGCACATGAGCCCAATATATAAATGAGAAAACATGAATTCTTGAGAACACTATCAGCAATATAAAAGAGGTAAGAAATAACCCATTACTGATTATATAATTTTTTCTTGTCTAAATTAATTATAGTCAGAAAAAGACATGTATCAAGATTCATTCCCCATACTTTCAGGGTTGTTTAAATTAAAGGTCTGGTGTGGTAACAGTGTTTTATTTGATACCATAAACTATAAAATGTATGTTTATATAAATTTATATCACAGAGCCAACTTTTATGCACAAAAAAGTCAATGCCAAATGCTATCTCTAAGACTAAACGGTAAATAACAAAGAAAAGGTTGTTTAAAAAAAAACATCTATTAGAAATAATACAAATTTAAAAAATCTTTAAATGCCTTCTCACTTCTAAAAATACAATACAGAACAGACTCAATGCATATTTAATTAAATACAGCTAGAGCCAGAGATCAGTTCAGAAGTATTTTACTTGTTTATCCTTATTCTAAAACAGCCTATATCAATTCACTAATTCAATTAGACCCCTGTCTCAGGCTTCCTCCATCCTCCTTGCCAAGATTTTTTAATGCATTAGCAACTTTGACAGTGAGAAAAAGGGGTTCTTATTTGGAATATTTCCATAGTGTCATGTAATAAACCACAAAATGGACCAGCAAACAGATAAATAGAAAAATAAGGTAATTTCCACATTTCTATGAAAAGCAGCAACATTAGTTCATAGTTGTAGTTATGAATGTAAATATGTGAAAGTTTATATAATTTTGTATAAAAAGGCCAACTATGAAATAATGTTGCTTTGCATGTGAAATGTATGGAAGTCAAGCTTACATATACATTCACAGCTATTTGTAATGCTACATATATTATGATTATCTGCAAGTTGTCATTTCTTTAAGCCACTGAACTATGGCACAAAGGACAGAAGTTGTAGCTGCTGATTTCCTGAGCCCGAGCACAGTGCTTGCACACACTGCACATCCAGAACTGACACTCCGTGATCGGGCTTCCAGTGGCAACACATGTTGGCAGCTTCCCTTCCCCTCTGCAAAATAAGAAAAAAACAAACACACATTAATTTTCCTGATTACTTCAAACTGTATTTACTACACTGAAAAATGGAAGAATAAAAAACTTTTAAGGTAAACTTCAAACAGAAATTTCTTACACAGAGAAAAGAAAACAGTACAATTGTAAGACTAAGTAACACAGTGTATGTTAAAATAAATTACATAAAAAGTCAGTACTTAATAATATATTACACTATCATACAAACAGAAATGTAAGCTTCTAGCAGGTAGAGTGCTGTCTGCTAGCTACAATTGGCCTACCCTTCAAGAAGGCTGTCCAATTCAGATTTCCTGTTATCTTTCGGGGTATGTTTGGTGAAGATTTCCAGGGCAAGATCTTCATATTGCTGCCTCTGCTCCGAACTGAGGCTCTCCAAAGATTCAAGTTTAATAAAAGCTTTGGAACAAGTACCAAACGCTCTGCTGGCACATGCGCAGAGCGCTAGCAGAGAGTAGATCTCAACTGCAGGGATGATGTCTTCATAGTCTCTCAGGTGAAGAGCTAGGAAAGAGGCAATGTGGATTTTTTTAGGTAATCATGATGTCATGGACATACATGAGAAAGAATCTATGATAAACTGTTTAACCTATGTGAGCGCTAGCAAATTTAAGGAAGCAATGGTGAAGATTGCCCCATAGAAGGAAGAAGGAGGCCACATGATCTTCATGGGCCTATAGATAAAAACCAGTGACTGGCTATGGAGAGAGGGAACGAGGGGAAAAAGATGGTGCTAAGGGACACTGGAATTCTGGTGGTGGGTATGGTGAGAAATATAGACTGAGATATAATTTCAATATCCTAAATGGAATTTAGCATTGTGAACTAAAGAAATAATACATATTACTATAAAAAAATTTTAAATAGCCTAACCAGACCTTCTCTACAGAAATTATGAGATAATAAATGTGTGCTGTTTTGAGTCACTAAGTAAGTAGTAATGTTGTTTTGCAGAAAAGATAACAAATGCAGCATCCTAATGTGAAAAGCAAACTCTTTTCCCAAAACCCAACCTGGAGATCCTCTGCAAGACGGGAGGATTTAGATTGAGAAACCACTGCAAAATTTATTGGAAACACAGATTGAACTGATTCTAGATTAGCACACCACAGATACCTTATCCAGTGCATGTACACAATCAAATATCCATAATTTATCCACAGCTTGTGCACTTCCAGGTGAGTTAGATCTAGTGTTTTTTCTTACTTTTTTTTCTCTTTATTTCATTAAAAAAATGCTAGCTGGTGGGGAATCCTGTGGTTCAGACAGGTGAGTGCTGGTGTACATACCGCTAAAGCCCAAGGACCTAGCTTTGGGGCTCCGCAACAGGGTGAAAAAAACAAAGAAATAACCACTATGTGATGTACATGGCACGCTACTTAGGTTATACACAGAGACAAAAACCACTTGGTGTGGAACCATTACTCCATACAAATACGTTAGAAATTTCTGCAGGATTTCTGAAATAATGAATTAATTTTATACTATGCTAGTCATAACTCTCAAGATATCATTTTTTGTAAAAAAAAAAACAAAAAGTATGAAATCATGTCTTCTCTTTGTGTGTCTTTGACCAGATTATTGCTCTTTTGTTTGTCTTATTGAAACAACACTGAGAAGGGAAAAAAAGTAAAGCCAAAGTGTCTACCAGTTTATAGGCATGGAAAAACATCTAAAGAGAAATTCACTCAATTATTAGCAATTATTTGTGAGTTTTAAGATTATCTTATGTTATTTGACTATTTTAATTTTGACTTTTTCCTTTTTTTTCTTAAAAATTTTCCTTAAGTATCATTTTTATAAAGAGCAAGCTAGCTGTAGAAATCTATCTACTAATATGGAATGTTTTATAACATTATTATGATTTTCTAAAAGGACACAAAAACACAGCCTGCTATACTCTCAATATTATAGCAAAATTTAGATAAAGATATAAACTAAAGGATATAGCTAGGTTATTAAATGTTAAAACAACTACAATAATGAAAAGTATGGATGCTCTTTTTGCTTATTTCAAAATTCTGATTTTTCTGGGTACAAAAGCATTACTTTCTTGTGCTAAAAATACAAACTTTATAAAAGGGATGCACAGAATAAATTATATATAGCATAATC
This sequence comes from Solenodon paradoxus, assembly GCA_004363575.1. Lineage (NCBI taxonomy): Eukaryota > Metazoa > Chordata > Mammalia > Eulipotyphla > Solenodontidae > Solenodon > Solenodon paradoxus. The sequence goes on along the minus strand of RJWH01005535.1, from coordinate 19,809 downwards.
TCAAATATGTGAAAATAAATCCACAGAAACATATCAGTGTAGATGTGAAAATAATCATGTTTTTATTAATATATAAGTGAAATTAATATAGGCCAAGTTGAAGGAAGTGGCCATCATAACAACTTCTGATCTTCAGACAAACCCGACGCACAGGCCACGTGCTCACCTGTCTTCAGCGCCGTGTCCACATAGCCCTCATAGAGCTGCCTCTGTGCCAGGAGGAAGAAGTGATATGCCTCCGCTCCTCTCCATGCATTATCTGTGAAACGACTAGTTGTAGACAGAACTTCCTCTTCCAGCAAGCCAGCCAGAGCAGAAGTGGCCTAGAGATAAGGAGACCACCCTTTTCTCTCAACACAAACATAACAGTGGTCATCCCAGTGCAAATAACTTCTGAGACTGTCAGATAACAAACATTCAAATAAGTAGATTTTATCATTACAAAACTGTCATTACTTACTAAGATCTGCCATTATAATCCATGTTTAGTTTAAATGGTATGTCTTTTTCAGCTTTATGAGGTACCACTGGCAAATAAAATCATAAACTAAAGTATACACAAGGTGTTTGGATATATGCATGCTGCAAAAGGATTCTCCTCAGGGTATAATCAAATTTTAAAGCAGATTGATCAAAATTTAAAATAAAAGACTCATTTATGCATTTAAAATACATATTCTAGGAAAGTTTTTTAACTCACTGCATAGAAAAGATTTACCAAGTATGGAATTAAAGCAAAGACTAAAGGTTAGTCTTGTAGAAAGAATAATTTTTAATATTTTAAATAGAAGTTTCTAAATTTGAGGACTAATTCTAAATCAATCATGCTTTTTCCTCACAATTTAAGAAAAAAAAAACTCAATCAAATTAAATGGTCTGTTTATATAGAGAAGTTTGATAGCTTTTTTGTTTGTTTCTTAAACACTCAGATGATTTAATGTTATTTAAGGTCTTCCTTACCTCAGAACTCTTCCCTTTCACTTTTCCTAGTTGGGCATTTTTCATTTGTTCATGATATTGCTCTATTAGTAAAGCTGACAGGACATAGAGCTTCTTAACACGTAAAGGTTTAGTTCTTTTCTTTGCCTCTTCATCTGCAATCTTAAATCATTTAAAGAATGGGGGAAGACATTTTTACTCTGTAATTGTACAAATATAATCATTACTGAAATTTCATTCTCTAAATAACACTCATTTACCATAAATATTTAAAAATCCAACTTCTTTTTCTTAGTACTGATAAGTAAATATTAGGTGTTTTCTTAGTATTTAGTCTGCTCAGTTACAAGTCACGACAATTTAGAAAATAACACGTTAAATAAGTCAGAATGAAGAAAGCTCTTATGGAATGGTTATTAATTTCCATGATAGAGATATTTGTAAAATAATGTTTCAGGTACACAGAGATAAGATGGCTTTAATGTGGTACAGCTTTTGGAAATTTAAATTTATTTAAATAATTGAAAATTTTTCCTTATAAAAGGGAAAGGAATAGAATAGATGGTAACATTTTCATGTTAATACTGCAGAAGTCCTCTTCCCTACACTGCATATTATGAAAGCATAATAGCCTTAAAACTTGTACTGTTAAAAGGACTCAAAATTCTACTATGAGGATTTTCAGCCAAGATGGCGACCGGATAGAAGCAAGACTCACATACTTGCCACAGAGCAACTAGAAATTCACCTATTTTCCAGGGGGGAAAAAAAAAAAAAAAAAGGAAAAGCAGACACAGACACTGTAGAGACACAGCAGCAATTGTGACAACGAAGGGTAGGAGAAAACACACAGGTTCAGAGCTATATACAAGACTTAGACTGGGGATTCCAGCCACAGTGGAGGGGGTGGAACTGTGGGAGTAAATGACCCTCCCAGGAATTTCAAGAACAGTGGATACCCCACCCATTGGTAACTGGACACACAGCTGAGGGGCAGGGTCTAGACGTAGGACAAAAGAGGCACCAGTGCCCCAAGTTGTTTGAACAGGAGGTCCAGTGAGAAAATTACACTGGGAGCTGCTATAATCAGAAGGCAGTGAGGGGAGTACTCACATTGCTCTAGAGCCACAGAACCCATCTATCCGAAACCCCACCAATTGGAAATTCCGCCCTCAGGCTTAAAGGGAGAAGAGACTCTCCCAGAGAGGAAACCATCAATGCTACCCACTGGTGCCAACTTGTGGGTGTAGGTGAAACTGCAGCCTGATTGTCAATTACGTATCAGCAGCAAGGTGATAATTGTGGTTGGGCACTAGGACACTGGGGGAAGGCTCTGCATCCCTGATACAAACTCCAAGTCCTTAGACTGAACTCTTGGGCAGCAACAGAGAGCCAGCGTAAGAATTTCAACAAATCCAACCAATGGTGATGCCACAAAAGTCAAAAAACCCCAGTGTGCAGACCAATATCCAGACTTACTCAGCACAAGTAATAACCTCCACAGGTCCATCACTGAAGGAAAACTCAATCCACAGAGACATGAAAAGTTCCAGAGAGAAGACACAGAAATCTATGTGAAAAGATGGATCCAATCAAAAACCCAGAGGGAAATGTGAATGTAACAGATGTCTGCAAATTACCAGAGGATGAATTTAAGGCAACAGTGAAACACAGACACACGGAAATCAAGAAAACAATAGAAGAAGAAAAAGAGAACAAAAAGGAGAGAGAAGAAATTAAGCAGCTCAAAACAGGTGTCAAAGAAATAATACAATAGCTGACCTAAAGAATTCAATAGTGGGACTCAGGAATAGAATGGATGAAACCTCCGACAGAAGTGAGCTAAAAGACAAGGCAGAGGAATGCACTCAAGCAAACCAGCAAAGACACAAAAGAATGCAAAGAAATGAAGACCTATGGAGTAACATCAAAAGAAACAACTTTTGCATTATAGGGGTTCCAGAAGGAGAAGAGAGAGAAAGGTGGGCAGAAACTATTTGAAGAAATAATAGCTGAGAACTTCTCAAACAAAAGGAATGAAGCAAGCCTCCAGACCGAGGAAGTTCAAATAGTCCCTAATAAAAGAAGCCCAAGCAGAACTACACCACGACACATTGTCAGTAAAATGCCAAAATACCAAATAAAGAAAAAATCTTAAAAATATCCAGAGAAAAAAATTGTCTAATACAAAGGAGTCCCCATAAACCTGTCAGCAGATTTCTCAACTAAAACTCTCCGGCAGGAGGGAATGGCATGATACATTCAAAAGGCTGAAAGAAAAGGATTTTCAACCCAGGATACTACACCCCACAATATTATCATTCAGAACTGAAGGAATGATAAAAAAATTTTCCAGTAAGCAAAAGTTAAAGGAATTTATCACCACAAAACCAGTTCTTAAAAAAATATTAAAAGATGCTTCATAAAATATAAAGAAACCCCACTTAAAAATAAGCCTATCAGACTTATTCATCTATGTTCATTGGAAATATTGGTCTCTAATTTCTTTTCATGGTGACCTTTCTGTCAGCTTTTGGTATCCGTGTGATGTTGGCCTCATGGAGAGTGTTTGGGAATGTTTCCTGTTCTTCAATATTTTGTAACAGTTGAGTAGAATAGGTGTTAATTCTTTAAGGTTTGGTGAAACTCATAGGAAGAGTCATCTGGTCCTGGTTTTTTATTTTTAGGGAGACTTGATTACCTCTTCAATTTCTTTGCTCATGATTGTTTTGTACGGCCTATTCAAGAACTTGGCATATATTATCTTATTTAAGATAAGCCTTTGATATAGGTAATCCCCAATTTACAGATGAGAAAACTGAAGCTAAGAAATATGCCTAAGGTCATATACTATATAAGTGTCAGAGGGTAGGTTCAAATTTACCTTTTATGCCCAAATCCTATGTGCTTAATATTTTATCCTGTTTATTTTTATTATTACCGTTTTATTTGGAAAAAAAAATGCCATCCAAAATTTTTGAATTTTACTTTCTTCATGCTGAGCTTTTTTTCAGTTACCTTATTCTTCTTGATAATTCCAATTTCTAACTTTTCTAAATTAAAGAATTTTGAGTCAAGCTTACATTATCAATTTTAATATATTCTGCTATATTCATTTTAAATATCCAATATAATGTATTCTCCCAAGTCTCTTTTGAAATACTTAATATGATGAATTATGCTTTTTTCGTGGACTGAAAAAAAATCAAAACAAAAAAATAAGGAGTGATAAAGGAAACTAGAACTCTTGTGGTCTGTGTAATGTGAAATGCACAGACTAAGGTGTGAATTCAATATCCTAAAAAGCATATAGCCATGTGAAATAATAAAACATATATATGATACATAATATATATACCTATATTTATAATAATATAATGAATACCCATATACTACCATATTGTTCAATTTTACATGTTTTGAAATATATGCAAATTTTAAGAAAGCATATAAATATTTTTAAAATTTTATTATCAGTGGGGTTTAATTCTGAATTAGAGAATTTTTGGTTTTTTTAGTATAAAGTAAATATGCAATTGTTTAGATATCAGTAAGGTGCTAATATTAATAAATAGCCCTGTCAGTAAAGGTTAAGAATACGAAGATAATGCAAAGTGAGAAAGAGTAATAAGAACTGAGGGATTTTGTTATAACAAATATTTGTTTCCAAAGAAAATGGAAAATGTAATCTTTAGTATATAAGAAAACTTTGGTAACAATAATAAACCAAATACTCACCAAGATCATGACATTACCTTAAACATCAGTTTGGCAGCATCATAAAAGTAATTGGCATTCCGATAGAGTTCTATGGCATCAAGAGTTTTATTCTTTTCCAATAAATGAGATGCATATCTAGCTAACAGAGATCCAATTTCCTTCATACTATGATTTTTAGCCAACTCAACAGCTTTGTTCCACTGGGAGAAAACATACACCATTTCATTACCCAAGCATTTAGTCACAAATGTCATAAAATTCACATATAAAATTTTAAGTTCATAATAATAAATACCATACCAAAATAAAAAATTGGCATATATATATTTAAATTACCTAACTTGAAAAAAGCAACCATGAACCTTACAGTTAAATGTGTCAAAACCATTAAATGGTGTAAGAATTTGATTTGCTTAAGAAGTACATCTGAAAAGGAAAGCAACTTTTATAATCACCTCAATTTATAATTCTAGCTTTGCATGTATTTGTTTAAAGTAAAATAAAATGTGCAATTTCAGTTAAGAAAAGATCCTATCAATTTGAGATTTAAGTTATGCTTATAAAGTAAAAAGGGCTTTATAAAATATCTCACTATTTAAAAGAAAACATTGATTGTCAACTATTTCTACTAGAATTCTGCACTGTTAATGTTAGTTAAATTATGGCTCTTAAACAATCAAATATGTTTTCTATAAAGGGAAAGGAAAATAGATTCGCCAAAACAAATATTGATAAAGTAACTCAATTCCTTCCTCTTGCAATGACCATTAACTGGCCCTTCTTTGGAATCAAACCCAACCCTAATAAAATGCAGACAATTATGAAATTACTTCCAGACAAAGACTTGCCAGACTAAATACACGGTGTCTTTTCATGCTCCCGTACTGAGTTAGTTATGAGTGGGTCACCACTAATAGGAGCATGTCAAGAGATAAGTGCAAATTCCAACGTTTTCTTGGTACTCAACTAAGAATATGTGGCTCCTTTCACAAAATTCATCTGCAGCTCTCCAACTCTTACATTGGTCACAGTAGTTAAATGAGGACCACGGTGACTTGAATTTTCAGCTCCTTACCTGGTTGAGATGGACACAGGTATCTACTGCTGCCTTTGGTTGACTACACCTCAAAAATGCAGTCACTGCTTGTTCACACATTCCAACTCTCACAAACATTTGTGCTATTTCCTGTAAGGGAAAAACGATACTTTTAGATTTCATAGGTGAAGAAAATCACTTAAATTTTAACTAACAAAACTCCATAGGGACAGAGGAATATTCAATTTGCTATTGGTTACAGTAATTTTTCTTTTAAAAAGACATAGAGGCTACCAGCCAGAAAGGATGTTAAGGCATCATGTAGCAAACCACTGCTTCCCTGCTCACACTGAGGATCTGATTCTTTAATCAAGTCCCAAGGATAAGGCACTCTTTTCTCCTCCCAGTTCAGTAGCTAGTTTATAGAAATATCAGTTTCCAAAACAACCCCCACACAAGTGGTAGAAATAAATCTGAAAGGCGATTGAGTGACTCAATGTTAATGACTCATGAGAGGTTTAAGGGAAATCTCACATTCACAGAGCTCACAAACACCGCTATAAAGAAAGGTTCTAGACAAGTTGGCCATTATTCAGTTCAAGAAGCTGAACTCAAACGTTGTACCCTTGTGGCTCAGGCAGCTGAGATGCTGGTGTGCACACCACATACAGCACAAGGACCCAGGACTGAGACCCAGAGCCTGGGAGAAAAACTAAACTGAAGAACTTGATAAAGATGTTTCTTCCTCTCCTCCCTCCTTTTCTCCCTCCCTTCCCCCATCTGTTCCTCCCTCCTTTCCTTCCTTCAAATGCTATCCTCCTCTCCTTTTCTCCCTTCCTCTCTTTAAAAAATAAAAAATAATAAAATGAAGTTGGACCCAAAACAGTTTCCTTAGCAGGTGGGAGTAAGGAGGGAGAAAAAAAATCATAACCATTTTGTCTGTACTCTTATATTTCAGAAAATCCTATCTTTTTTTCCTTCTGAATATCTAATTGGCCAGTTTTTCTCTCCTCACGCCCACCTCAGAATATTTTGGGAAATATCATAAAAGTACATTATATATTCAACTATCTTTTTTTAAAGTAATGCTTACATTTTTCTAATTATAAAGTGATATATGTATGGTAAAGAAAATTAGAAAACAAATACAAAAATGTGAAGTTAGTCATAATCTTAGACAGCTCCCTCAATAGTCTTATATAATTTCCTAACAAATTTGTCCTATAATATACATGCATGTGAGCTGTTGTATGTACTATGATCAGGTTATATATCTATACATATACATGTATAGATATATATCATTTTGTATCTTACATTTCATACTTAAATACTATATGATTTTGTCATAAAATTTTATTTTAAATGTATAATACTTCAAATGTTTTATTATTTATTATTATATGTATAATTAGTATTTATTCAGTAATGTTATGATTCTGGATACTCTACAGCAACATTTTTTTCTTTGTCATCAGACACACCTACCAGATGACACTAATGTAGGAAACACCAGCCCTACAGCCAGGGTTATATTTCATTTGTGCCTTTCCTACTTAAGAAAACACATAGGATTGAGAATAAGAATTCATGAAAATGTACCTATTACAGATATAACTGCTCTAATTCACAATAGAGAAAATAATTATCAGAATTATATGCTCATTTATTAATTACCAGATGCAATTTTTGTGGCAGGACTCACAACTGATACATGTCCAGACCCTGAAGTTGAGAGCTAACAACTTGCTAGGTGTTGTATATTAGGTGAATTATATTTTAGATAAAATATAAAAGATTCAGAGAACTCTGTTCTACATTTTTTTAAATGTTAGATGTTTTATTAATAAATTCCAGTAAAAGTCAACCTATCTTTTTAAACTTTTGTTAGAGCAAATTTCAGACATACCTATACACACACATCGTCATCTCCAGGCTCAGCTTGGATTATGTGGGTACAAAGCTCTTACAAGGTATCATTTCATCTACAGCTATTTCATGTGTTCAGCTGATTTTTAGAAGCAATTTTATAAAACTGACTAGATAAGACAGTAATCATGTTAACATAATGAGAAGGACTAATTTTCATGCATTCTCTAACAGTGATATTTTATTTTAATAAAATAAAAGCATCATTGCATGTTTAAGAAACAGTAAGATTATAGAGTGATGTTAAATTTTCTTTGCTGTGGAGGACATTTCCTGATTATAACATAAAACTCAATAAAACAGCCTAGCTCCATAAAGTAAAATTTGCAATACCTACTGGAAGCAACTTGTGGTTTTCTGGAAGTGAAGTGGCAAGATTCTGCAGTCCTTCATAGTCTTCTAACATATAGTAACATTCAGCTAAGCGTTCCTGATTCTGACCTTGTACATAATATTGTACAGCATTCAGCCTATGGAAAGAAAAATATAAAAACTTAAAACTAATGTGAATCTCCTAAAAATGAGCACTATCACTAAATATGTTTATTTATTAGAATTACTAGTATTAAGTATTACCCTTATCATCTTCCATTCCACAATGTCTTTGAAGCATATAACTGGGGAGGGGGGAATCTAAAGAGTGTGAAACATATTTTACTTGCAACATTCTTTCAATATTCATAAGAAACATGACTTTAATCTGTATATAATTGTACTTCAAGCACTGACATAAATAAGCAGATTGATCAAAATGAAAATTTAGGAAAAGCCAATGATTTCTCAAAAATTGTAAAAACAAAACAAATATAAAATATTGTTCTGACATTTTTCAGAAATATATCATACAAAGTGTTAGGATTGCACAGTGTAGCTTCAAACAGCAGAAAGCTGTTTGAACTGAAGTATAACTTTTGTGGATTTAGGAAACACCAAAGAGTTACAGTGTCCATCTAATAGCCTGAAAGATGTAAAACCAGAGCTATTTGGATTTCAGGATCCAGAAGGATGGTCTTCATTCCCCTGGCATGATTTCATGGAGAATGACTCTGGCAGATACAACCTATGTGCTACAGGAACTGATGGGGTGGCCCAGATAGGTCACCTACCACTTTTGCCGATCAGCAAAGTAGTCTCCAATGGCGTTGTGGGCTTGTTCAAGCAGGCTGTCATCAGCGTCACCAGATCCCGTCTTCAGGAGCTGGAGTACTCTAAACCAATCTCCTAATTTCAGTCGGAGGCCAATAGCAAGATCTCTACAAACAATGGTAATCATTCATTTGCTGCTTCATTTGACAAATATTTATCAAGTGCCCACCCATGTGCTAGGTTCAATACTAAACAGCTGAAAATACTCAAAAGTGACCAGCCAGACAAAGCAGCTCTGCAAACAATTTAGAAAATTACCTGACCAGTTAAGAGGCTATGGGGAGATACTGGAGGAGTGAAAAGGAAACATTTTCCTGCTTTTTATTTTCCTGGATTTCCAATTAACTTGGCAAAATAATGAGTTCATAATCACTACTTTTCATAAATTTCTTGATCAGTTTATTTAGGAAGCAAACATATAAATACATGGTTGGTTTTATCTTTCTTTTCAGGGTTTAAGTTATATTAGAGATCTCTTGGGAGTACAAATAATATTAACGAAAGTTATATGTAATGTTTATAGCAAAAATGAAATTCACAGATCATTTATATAGATAAAAAATTAAATATAAAGCATAAAACTCGATCCCTACATACCTTGAATTTTTATATTATGCTCTTTGATAGCATAAAATTAAATGACCCAAATCAAAAAAAGTTAAATGAGACCCCAATCAGCGAGCTGCGTAGTAAGTGATAAAGAGCCCCCAGGAGCCATGAAGATTTTCTACTCCACCAAATGACAAAATCTCCCAAACCAGCCATTTAAAAACAGAGAAGATGACTCCCAGGTTACAAAACAAATTAATGAGGGGCATGTGGACTAACAAGGTTACAATCCAAACTGAAGTCTTCCTCCAAAGGAGATGCTGTGACGCCTGTAGCCTGTCTCCCAGCCCTGCTGTGTAAGCGGTCAGATCCGGGGAAGCTCTCCGATGCCTCAGCGTCAGTACTGACCTTCTGTCCATATCGAGATACATTCTCTCGGCCTCTTCGAAGCTGCCAAAGTAGGCAGCGACCTCAGCCTGCTTCATGGCCTCGCTCTGCAGATTGCCCAGGCGCTTCACAAACTGAATGCCCTGATAGTCTTTGCAGCGCACAAAGGCCTGCTCTGCAGTGAGCAGCTCCAGCTTCTGGAGGGCGGCTTCAGCCAGCAGACGCCTTTATCCGCAAGAAATGGAAAGGTATACTGAAGATGCTGATGAACAAGTCTTGATTCAAAATTCAATTACTGTACCTAGTGTTTCTAGTGAAATGGGGGGGAGGGATTTTTAAGCATTTTTCATATAATAATAAGCTTATGTTGAATACTTCCAAATCGCAAAGGAATATTTATTTTTTTAAATCTAGAGCAAGAGCAGCCAAGACTCACATCCTCCCCACTGAGCAACTAGAAAGTCATATACTTTCCAGAAAAACACTGAGAGAAAAGCAGACACGGATGCTGTAGACACACAGCAGCAATCATGACAACAAAGGGTAGGTGAAAAACATCTTTGTTCAGAGTTACAAGACTCAGTATCAGGATTCCAGCCAAGGCAGAGGTGGTAGAACTGTGGGAAGAACAGGCCCTCCCAAGTATTGCAATATCAGTAGAAAGCCCGCCTATCGGGACCTGGACACAGAGCTGGGGGAGACGGCCTATGGGTAAGGCAGAAGAGGCGCAAGTGCCCACTGTTTGAACAGAAGGTCCAATGATGAAATTACACTGGATGGAGCCATAATTGAAAGGCAGCGTGGGGAATCGTCCAACCACCCTCACTAACAGCAAATTGTCCTAGAGCTGAGGGACCCAACCACTGGAAATCCAGTTAGAAAACCCATCAACCAAAATCCTGCCAACCTGGCCTCAGGCTTAAAAGCCTGATTGTCAATTGTGTGACAACAGCAAGGTGATCAATGTGGTTAGGAGCTGGGATACTGGGGAAAGGCTCTACATCCCCCACACAAACTCCAACCCACGGACAGAACTTTCAGGCAGTAAAAGAGGACCCAAATAAGAACTTCAACAAATCCAACCAGTGGTGGTGATGCCACAAAACTGAAGATATCCCAGGATTCAAGCCAAAATCTAGGCTTACTCAAAACAAGCCAATACCCTACACAAGGCCAACATTACAGGAAAACTTAATATGCAGAAACATAAACAAAATGCCAAAGTGAAGACACAGAGTAATATATGTGAAATGATGGATCCAATCCAAAACCAGGGGAAAATCTTAATTCAACAGATGTCTGTGAACTACCTGAGGATGAATTTAGGGAAACAGTGATAAACAGACTCGTGGAAATCAAGAAAACAATAGAGCAAGAAAAAGAGAACAACAACAAAAAAAAGAGACAAAATGAAGCAGCTCAAAACATATGTCAAAGAAATAAAGAACAAACTGCTGAACTAAAGAATTTTATAGAGGAACTCTAGAATAGATGGATGGATGAAGCCTCCAATAGAATCAGTGAGCTAGAATATACAGCAGAGGAATGCACTCAAGCAAACTAGCAAAGAGATAAAAGAATGAAAATATATGAAGGTAGCATTTGGGACCTATGGGATAATATCAAAAGAAACAACATTTACATTATAGGGGTCCCAGAAGGAGAAGAAAGGGGAAAGGGGGCAGAAATTGTATTTGAAGAAATAATAGTTGAGAACTTCCCTAACCTGAAAAATGAAGCACGCCTTAGGACCCAGGAGGCTCAAAGAGTCCCTAATAGAATAAACTCAAGTAGACCTACACCAAGACGTATTGTCATTAAAATACCAAAAATATAAAGATAAAGGAAAAACCTTAAAAGTATCCATAAAAAATAAGTCACATACAAAGGAGTCCCCATAAGACTGTCAGCAGATTTCTCATTGGAAACTATAGGCCAGGAGAGATTGGTATGATATATTTAAAAGACTGAAATAAAATGATTATCAACCTAGAATATTATACCCTTCAAGATTATCATTCATATATGATGGAATGATTAAAAAAAGCTTTTCCAGTAAGCAAAGGTAAAGGAATTTATCACCATAAAACCAGTTATACAAAAATTACTAAAAGATGCTATATAAAGTATAAAGAAACCCCACTTAAAAACAGTAAGCAAAATTTAAGAGTGAAGAAGAGAACAAAAGTGTGCATGATTAGAATGAGAAGACTATGTTTTCAAATAAAAATATGAAATAAACATAGAATTATTCATGTTTATTTCAGGTTAAACTCAAAATACATCTTCAGGGAAAATCAAAGAAGAAAACAAAAACAGAAACCAATCAAAGTAAAAACAAGCCATTCAACCTAAGAAGAAAAACAGAAGAACAAAGACACTGTCTGGTACAACACACAGAAGACAAATTACAAAATGATGCTAAGCAGCTACATATCAATAATCACCCTAAACATTAATGGATTGAACTCACCAAATGACAGAATGGCTGAATGGATTAAAAAGCATAACCCAATTTTCTGCAGCATTCAGGAAATTCACCTTCTTTAAAATGATAAACAAAAACTCAAAATCGATGGCTGGAAGACAATCCTACTGTCAAATGGCAACCACAAAAAAGCAGAAACAGCCATACTTATATATGATAAAAAAGACTTCCAACTAAAAAGAATAACAAAAGACAGAGATGGACATCATATAATGATTAAGGGGTCAATCCAGCAAAAAGACATAATGCTTATAAACATATGAACCAAATGAAGGAGCATCAAAATATATTAAGCAGGTATTATAATTGTTGAGAGACACTGACAGCAACAGAATCATAGTAGGAGATTTCAAGAGCCCACTTACGACTATGTACAGGTCAACCAGGCAGAAAATTAACAGGGAAACAGCTTCTTTAAATGACCATCTGGAACAGATAGGTCTAATAGACATATACCAAGCACTTCGCCCAATGACTGCAGATTTCACTTTCTTCTCAAATGCCAATGAAACATTCTCAAGGATAGATTGTATATCGGGATGCAAAACATGTCTCAGCAAATTAACAAAGATCTGAGATCATACCAAGCATCTTCTCTGATCACAATGGCTTAAAACTAGAAATCAACCACAAAAATAAATCTAGAAGAACCAAAATTAATTGGAGACTAAGTAATATGCTTCTGAATGATCCTTGGGTAAAAGAGGAAATCAAAGGGGCACTTAAAAAATACTTACAGACAAATGAGAATGAAGGCACAAGCTATCAGAATCTCTGGAATGCAGCGAAAGCAGTACTAAGAGGGAAGTTAATTGCAATATAGGCCTACCTCAAGAAACAAGAAAAATCACACATAAATAATCTATCCCTACATTTAAAACATTTAGAGAAAGAATTACAATTAACAAGTACAGTACAGTACAGTACAAAAGTACAGGAGAAGAAAGGAAATCATCAAAATTGCAGGAGAAATAAAATAGAAAACAAAAAGACAATTCAGAAGATCAATGACACCAAAAGTTGGTTCTTTGAAAAAATAAACAAAATTGACAAATCATTGGCTAGACTCACAAAAAAAAGGTGAGAAAGCTCTCATAACTGGAATCAGAAATGAAAGAGGAGAAAGTACAACAGATAACAAAGAAATACAAAACATCCTAAGAGACTACTATGAACAACTCTATGCCAACAAAGCAGACAACCTTGAGGACATCGACAGATTTCTAGACAAAACAGTCTACCAAGACTGAAACAGGAAGAACTTAGAAAACCTGAACAGAACAATCACAAAGAAATTGAAGATTTAATCAAAGGTCTCCCTAGAAATAAAAGCCCTGGTCTAGAGGGCTTTCTTAATGAGTTTTACCAAACCTTCAGGGAAGAATTAATACCAGTTCTTCTAAGACTCTTCCAAAATATTGAACATGTAACACTCCCAAATACTTCTAGGAGGTTAACATCATACTGATACCAAAAGCTGATAGAGATGTCACCAAGAAAGAAAATTATAGACCAATATCTTGAATGAACATACATGCAAAAATTCTCAACAAAATAGTAGCAAACGGAATCTAAGAGTGCATCAAGAAGATCATCAATCATGGCCAAGTGGGATTTATACCAGGGATGCAAGGATGGTTTAACGTATGTAAGTCCATTAATGTAATACAAATATCAGCAAGAGTAATAATAAAAACCACATGGTCATATCAATAGATGCAGAGAAAGCTTTTGACAAAATTCAACCCTATTTATAATAAATAAAAAATCATGCATAAAATGGGGATAGGAAGGTACATACTTCAACTTAATAAAGGTCATATACGACAAACCCACAGTCAACATCATAGTCAATGGCAAAAAATTGAAAGCATTTCCTCTATGGTCAGGAATAAGGCAAGGCTGTCCACTCTCACCACTGCTACTTAACATTGTGCTGGAGGTCTTAGGCAGAGCAATTAGGCAAGAAAAAGAAATAAAAGAAACTCAAATTGTAATTAAGGAAGTAAAACTCATTATTTGAATACAACATGATCATATATATTGAAAACCCTAAAAACTCTGTTAGAAATTACTAGAATTAATCAATAAATACAGTAAAGTGACAGACTACAAAATCAATACACAAAAATCTGTCATATTCTTATAAACAAACAACACACTAGAAAAAAATGAAATCTAGAAAATCACACCATTTAAAAAAGTAAAAAGAATCAAATATCTTGGAATATACTTAACAAAGTAAGTGAAAGACCTATACAATGAAAACTGCAAGTCTTTCTTAAAATAAATAGAGGAGTATACAAAGAGATGGAAAGACATTCCCCTGCTCATGGTTGGGAAGAATCAGCATCATCAAAATGGTCATCTTACCTAAAGCAATATACAGATTTAATGCAATTCCCATTAAAATCCCTTGGGTTCATTTCCAGGAAATAGAACAAAAAATCTTGAAATTTGTATGGAACATCAAAAACCTTCAACAGCCAAAGCAATTTTAAGAAAAAAAGTGAATTTCAAGGGATTACCCTCCAGACATTGAGCTATACTACAAAGCAATTGTGATCAAAACTGTATGATACTGGATTAATAATAGAGACAGAGAGCAGTGGACTAAAACTGAATCACCAAAAACAGACCCACTCACATACATTCAGTTCATCTATGACAAAGTAGCCAAAACTATACAATGGAGAAAGGAAAATCCTTTCAATAAGAGGTGCTGGGATTAGACAGCCACATGCAGAAGAATGAAGCTAGCTCACTCTCTAACACCATGCACAAAAATTAACTCAAAATGGGCTAGAGATTTGGCCATAAGACTGGAAACTATAAAATTCTTGGATGACAACATAGGAAAGACACGCCATGACAACAGCCTTAGGAAGTGCTTCGGGGACTCATCTCCAGCATCATGAGAAACAAAAACAGAAAGAAACAACTAGGACTACATTAAACTAAAATGCTTCTTCACAGAGAAAGTAAACAACACTAAAATCAAAAGGCAACCTACTAACTGGGAGAAGATATTTGCATTTCATATTTCTGACAAAGAGTTAGTATCTAAAATATACAAAGAACTCATAAAGTTCAATAAAAGAAAAACAGGCAATTCAATTAAAAAATGGGAGGAGGAATTGGAGAGACATTTTTTCCAAAGAGGATATACAGATGGCCAACAGGTACATGAAAAGATGCTCCTCCTTCCTGGTTGTCAGGGAAATGCAAATCAAAACATCAATGAGATCACTTTACACCTGAGAGACTGGCTATTATCCAGAAGTCTGCAAATAACAAATGGTGGCAAGGTTGTAGAGAAAAGGGAACACTTTTATACCATTGGTGGGAATGCAGATTGGTGCAACCCCTATGGAAAACAGTTTGAAGATTCCTCAAAAAGTTGAAGATGGAAATCCCATATGATCCAATCATCCCACTGCTGGGAATTTGGGTAAAAAAGACATAAAAACACTCATAGAGATTTATGCACCCCCATGTTTATTCTGCAGTCCTATTCACAATAGCTAAGAACTGGAAACTACCTAAGTGCCCGACTTCAGATGAATGGAGAAAAAAGATGTGGCACATACATACAATGGAATACTACACAGCCATTAAAGAGATGTAATCCTGTCATTTGAATCAACAGGGAGGGATCTAGAGGGGATTATACTAAGTGAAATGTGTAAGTGGAATGTGAATAGACAAAATAAAGGAACAGATGAAAAAAAACAACCCTTGGACACTTGCAACAAAATTGAGGTGACCAGTAGGAAATGGGAAGGGAAGGCATCAAGGGGAGGAGAAATGGTGGCAGGATCCACTGAACAATGGTGAAGAACACCTGGTGATTTGGGGGAGAGCAGAGTGTGTTGACATATACATGAAGAATGGGAACCTTTACATATGAGTTTGTTTTAATGTGTAAAAATAATTTTTAAAAATGTAGAGCAAAAACAGAAGTCTTTTCCCATCAGGAGGCTGCCATGAGAGCGGAGGATGCTAGAGCTGAGACTTTAGACCTGACAATTTGGGAAGTTTATTTTTAAATACCAAAGTCGGGGGTGTGGATTGTCCTCTATGAATTGAGATGCATCTTCAATTCCAACCTTCTCAATCAATGCTCGACTGTCTCTCAGGGACCGAATCTCAAAGTTAATTATATAATCCTTGTTTGGATGCTCTGGATTCTGAAAGTAAAGGTGAAAAGAAAGGAATTCAAATGGTTGTCTTAGAGTATACATTTCTGTTTTATAATTAAAAAAAAATAAAACAATGTATGATATTTTGAGTAAAATTAGGAAGACCCGAAACAGGATGAGAAAAAAAAATAATTTGAAGATCAGTCTAATTAACAAGGGCAAAAAAGGAAGCACACAGTTATAATGAACTCACCAATATACTACCAATTCCAAGTAATGAAACAAGATTAGCTCCCCACATGTAAAACAGCAAAAGCTCCTACTACCAGATTTCTCTGCAAAGGTAAGCTGACTCCTCCTCACCCTACAAGCTGCTACTCGCTACTGAATCTAGAACCCGGAGCACTCAGGTAACTCCAACTACAAAATAGTGGGTAGTATGCAAAGAGCATGAGGCTTGTATTCAAACAGACCTAAACGCAGCAACTAATTCCATCACAGTCCAACTATGTGACAACTCTTTCTAGAGGCTGCCCTCTCCTCCACCCACCCACCCAGGAAGCCAGGGCCGTCTTCCCAATATACAAACCCAGTCATGTCTCTCCCCTGCTTTACTTTCCCACTGAGTCCAGGATGAAGTCCAAACTCCAGAGCAAGGCACTGTGGTCCCTTATGACCCAGGCACCCCTCCCCGGTTACCATCCACTCATTTCCACCACTGCTACCAATCACACACCCACTAGGTGTCACATTATCCTTTGCCTGCAGCCAACTGGGTGTCACGGGCAAAACAGCTCTCTCTGCAAGCAGATGAGATAATAACCAAACTTACTCCCAGAGTTGTGAGTAAGTGGAAAAACACACAGTAAGCATTTAGCACAAAGTCCAGCTGTGCTGCTCACGTGAGTCTCAGAACTGACTCAGTGCTCCACTGCTGCACACCTTTGAAGAGACAGACCTACTAACTGACTCACAGCCCCCAGCCCTGGTTGTTGAATTTCTAGTTTATTTCCCCAGCTTCTCTAGTTGAGGCCAGGCACTGCATCCTCTTGATCCTCAGTAAATATCTGCAGTCAATAGAGATGAACTTTGAATAAATCATTACACCCACTAAACTCACTTCATCTAAAAATAATAAGATTTGTGTAATCTCTGTCAGTCCAGTTCAAAAGACAAATAAAATATGTAATGACAAATGACAAACGAACACCTCCTATGAAAGTACTTTAGAAAATGTCAATCCCCTTCCTTTCTATTTCACATTCCTTCTTCTCTAGTCCTCCAAGAAACTCATGTTATACTTTTCTTCCATTTTATTGAAACATAACTGATATACAACATTGGTTTTAGCAGTGCAATACTTATGTTATTTCTCCACACTGTACGCTGGAAGGAACCCACAGTCCAACAAGACCCCAGAGAGAAGTAAGGTATGACAATATTCTTTTGGGGTTTTTCTTTTAAACTTTGCATATAGTAAGTCAGACAGATTTAAAAAAAAAAAAAACCTAGAGAACTTGGTTTCTCTTGTAATTTACTTCCTCTGCCAGTACTATGTAGTGTTGGACAGCCTTTATCCTAGTATCAAACATACAAAAAAAAAAAGTGCCCAGTGTATCAGGAATCTCAACGCATACCTAACTAAATTTATCATCGACTTCAAAAATTCTTCATAAAAGTCAATACAATCATCTGAGCAACCTCACAAGCATTTTCAAGCATTCGAGAAAAAAGGGTAGTCAACAATGAGGCCCTAGGGAAAAAATCGAATGATCAAAGTCAGTCAAATAAAGGTTAAGAAGTCATAGAAAATGTAAAAAGACTGGTAATAATTTTCACTTAATCATAAAACTAAACTAGCATATTTTGATTACAAAAAAAAATATAAATGTTCTAAATCTTAACAATGTAAGAATAATATGTTTAACAGAAACAGAGAAAAATCAGGAGAAAATATTAAGAATATCAGCTTTTAGAGTGTATAGTCAATACTATTAAGATGTTTAATGTAGTTTAAAAGTGATAATCTCTTATGTTTTCATAATTGTTTTATTTTTATTTTATTGAAGGAATATTGAATCCTAACGATTTAAGGTACATATCATTGTAAATCAACTTAATATATAATACATTAAACTTCTCAGGAACAGTCCAATTCTATGCTTTACTATAAAATTGACCTGTTAGCCAGTTTGCCCAAACATAATCATAATCAAAATCATAATCATAAGTTCCCCGAAAGATGATATTGCTTATGATGAAAAATTATATGGGACTCTACAATTCCTTCCAATTCACTTTCAGTTTATCAGATTAAAATTAAATTTAGCACTAAAAATGTGGATAGTACCAGATGGCATTTTTATCAAATTATTACTATTCATGTAGCTAATCTATTAAATCTATCTTTTCACATACAACCTACAGCTATATGAGTTGACATTCTACCTAATAATTACCTTTAATATCTCATCTAAAGTTAATGATTAAAACAGCTGAGTGGTGGGATGGTGGGACTGAGGATGATTTTATTTTACTTTATTGTCAGCATTTTTCTGCAGAGCTTGAATTATATGTAATACCCATATATCACTTTTATTAAAAGCAAAATAAATAAAATTTACTTTTTAAAAATCAATTTGTGGCATACCCTGGTAGAAGAGCGGTTTAGTCAATCACCTCTGAAAAAGTATAGGCCACATACCCCTGGGTTCAAGCCCTGGGTCCAGGGGATAACAACCAGTGTGAACAACTAAATAAAAATGAAATAAAATGATACTTCCTCCTCTCTCTTCCTGCCTGCCTGCCTACTCACCTTCATTCCTGCCTGCACCTGTCCTTTAAAGAAAATCCATTTAGCAAATGCTTTCTGAGAACCAACTATGGATCCAAATTTTGCTGATGTTGGGAAATCAAGGAGTCCACTTTCCACCAAACCATTAATACATTAAAATGCCCAAGATACTTCAGTAACCTTAAGTTGATTCTACCACCTATGGCTTTGCTTTTAGAAAGGACATGGGCAAAACCACATCTTCTGAAAAGCATTTCCAAACTCTAAATCTGGGGGAAAGAGGACAAGCACACAAATAAGGGATTTTCTTCATTCACATGAGAGGAGAGTGAAAAAGACATCTTTCCAGGTGTCACTGCATTCCAAGTAACTAGAACAACAACTATAGATGAAATAAGTTCAATATTTTCACAAGTTTTATACCTTAAGCAGGGAGGCAATCATTTCCTCTACTCTTTGCAGAAGTGTTTCCACATCGAGAACAACCAAAAGGTCAAACCCGGGACTATGACCCTGCATGCCAGCAGAGCCTCAGTCTCCACTGCCACCAGCTCGCTGACCTGGAAGCCTCTCCCATCCTGAGAGCCCAGAGGCTCCACCACCCAGTACCCAAGGAGTCAGAAGCCACACCAGCCCCACCTGCCAGGGGAGCTCTCACCTGAGCCCACCCTCTGAATTG
>RJWH01005534.1:52031-74407 GCA_004363575.1 Solenodon paradoxus | reverse complement strand
CACCGGCCTGGGCCTCACCTGCACCGGCCTGGGCCTCACCTGGACCGGCCTGGGCCTCACCTGCACCGGCCTGGACCTCACCTGCACCGGCCTGGGCCTCACCTGGACCGGCCTGGGCCTCACCTGCACCGGCTTGCCAGGGAGCTGGGGCAGCATTTTCCACTGGATGCCACGTCAGGTATTTCAGAGGAGACAAGTGTACACCTTCAGCCTCCCAACTTCTTCCCTGTCTCATTTCCGCACGGCACCAGCTGTGTCTTTTCTGCGCTGCCCAGATGTGCCGTGTTGATGCGCTGTTTTGCCACCGCGGTCCTGTATTTGTTTAGTTCCAGGTGTCGCGTTCACGGCTTCGTGGCTCATGATCTTTCTCCTTCTGCTTTATCACCATCTCCTCTCTCAGCTCCCGCACACGTCTGCTTTTTGCAGCTGCTTTCGTACAGTGTAGTCTCTCTTAGCTGCTCTAAAATTTGTGGTCAAATTGGTCCTCTCTCATCGGGACCCGCTGGCTGTGTTTTTCTGGCTCGCACGCTTTGTCTGCCGTTCTACTTTCCTTCTCGTCTTAGATGATGTTGGTGGATTAGGTGCCGGCCCACGTGCCGCATGCCTCCGTGGAGACTTGGAGACTCGGCTGTCGTATTTCCACTGTCTCCTGCCCTGGGATGGGCAGGAGAAGGACCCACATTGCACCCCAAGTACCTCGACTGAGTTTTCATGATGCAAGATCTTGTGTGAGTGGCGTGTATTTGGTGCTTTAACCTCCCCTGTTAAGGAAAAGAAGCCATTTGTTCTGCTGCTAATTTTTTTGTCGTGGTGCCAAGCTCTCTTCTTTGTATTGCTCTCCAGGCAGGGGGCTGCCTACATCTAGTCTCTGCATGCCTTTTGCTCAGCTCTGTGTCCCCTGTCCCTTCCAATTAAACCCAATACAGGGATTTCCTGTCACTAGCGGTCTCTCCCCACCTCCCCCGTTACAGGAGACTTACTGGTTAAATCTCTGCTGTGACAGGTACACTTTTGCTGACTCTAAGATCTGGAGTTGAGGTGTCTTCTGCTCCCACTGGCATATTTGCAGCCATTCACCATCCGGATTCTGGAGTTTTAGCAGTAGCCTCCTTTTAGGACAAAAAAACTCACATTTTTAACATGGGCTACAGCATTTTGTCTGTTTTCATCCCTGCCCATCTCTCTGGCCTCATCCTGCTTCAACCTACACTCTTAGTGCAGACACACCGGGCTTCTTATAGCCCTTTACCCTGCTCCCCGCCAGCACGGGGCCACCTGCAAGAAAGAAGGCGCTTTCTCCCTCTCTGGCCCAGGGTGACGTCTGCTGTGTCCCATGTCTCAGCTGGTCCGCCTCCTCCCAGAAACCTTCCGACCTCTCTGCCTGGGTCACTTGCTCCAATCACACACTCGCGGAGTCTTCTTATTTTAGTGAACCGATCAGAGACGTAACCGCGTCACCCGTGATGGTTACTGTCTGTGTGGGCTTCCCTGCTTTATTTTATGTTGAAGGACAGGTGCAGGCAGGCCTGAAGGCGAGTAGGCAGGCAGCGAGACAGGAAGAAGAAGCACTTCATTTATTTCACTTAGTTGTTTATTTTGGTTATTCCCTCTGGCCTAGACACAATGCCAGGACCTCGGGATGGATGGAGCCTGTGCCCAACCCCTCCTCCACCGGGGGCACCGTGCGCCCTCGTTTCAATGTAGGCTGTGTTGTCCACTGTTTTCACGCCTTTCTACAGCACCTTATATGCAGCAAGTACTCAGCTAATAGTTGCTAAAGTAAAGAGAAAAAGGAGAAAAGAAAGAGGGAGGGAAGGATGAAGGAAGAAAGGGAGGAAAGGAGGAAGGAAGGAAAGAAGGAGGGAAGGAAAGAGGAAGGAAGGAAGGGAGGGAGGAAGGGAGAAGGAGGGACAGGTTTTAAGGAAGATGTGTGATGTTCGAATGCCCAGTCCTCGAAGTAAGGGCGATCTGAATTTAGCTGCCAGAGAAGTGACTTGCCCACTTGACACGTGGGGGGACAGTAACGCGTCCACACGTTTGTAACGCCAGGGCTTCCGGGGCGCAGGGCCCGGTTCCCTGCACATTCACGCTTGGCCGTGGCAGCAGCATGCGGGTGGGCATTTGCCGCCAACACGGAGCCACCGTTACTTCTGCGGCCACGCGGTTACTGCTCAGGGGGGCTCTGCAGGACGTGCCCCCAGCTCCCCCTTAAAGGCACAAGGCTGCCGGGTAAACAGATGGCAGCTTTCTCTGTCCAGCAGGGTCCCTGCGGGTCCTGGCCTGCGGTCATTCATGCGGGAGCAGCTGAGGCTAGACTGGGTGGGGCAGAGGTGGAGGTGGGGACTCAGTGAGGAAGCCTGTTCGCTTAGTCACACGTGGTCCTGTGGGTCTGTCGCCTCCGCACATGGCTGGACTCTAGGACAGAAAGAGGAGCGGGATAGACCGCTCTGCCCTCCTGGTGTGGACGATCTGGTGAGGAAACTGAGTCCACAGCGACAGCTGCACAAACAAGTCATGACTACAGTCCGCTCAGGAGCCTAACCCACCCCGCGCCCCGTTTACCCCAGACACATCCAAGCACACATCAAGCCATCCGACTCTGTGAGTCCGCTCGTCCCCCGCCTTAGAGGCTGGTCTCCAACCCTGCTCTGCCGCCTGGCGGGACTGTGACCCCGGGCAGGTGGCGTGACGCTTTGAAGCGCAGCTTCCTTGTCTGCAGAGCGGGATTGCTCGTGGTGATGTCTGCATCGATGCTGCCCCGCACGGAAGGTCTGTGTCCCCCGCACACTGAAACTCCAGCCTCCAGGGAACGGTGTTTGCAGGTGGGCTCGGGGAGGTGGGCTCGGGGAGGTGGGGCCCTCACCAAGGACCGGTGTCCTTACGAAGCAGGTCCCCGGGAGCACCTCCCCTCCCGCCCTGCAAGGCTGGTGGCAAGTGCGTCTTCACCAGACGTTCCGTCCACCAGCCTCGATCTTGGGCGTCCGATGGTGAGAAATGAATTTTGCTGTTTATAAGCCCCTGGCGACATTGTGGATACAGCAGCCTGAACTTGGGTGACCCGGAGCGGGGTTCTCTCCCCAGGGCCTGGCCCAGACGGTGATGCTCAGACAGCCGTTCTCGCCATCGCGTGATACTCGACAGCTCAGTGCCGGGGGCATTTCTCCCGCGTGTGCCTCAGTGTCCTCATCTGCGCAACACACGGAATAACTCCCGTTTTACCAAGTCTGAGGGGTTCCGATCGGGGCGAGTGGCGAGATCACTTCAGAGAGAGCCTTCCAGAAGGGACTGCTCTTCGCAGGAGGCTGGGCTGTTGCTGTTACCGGTTATCTGGTTAGTTGCACGGATTACAGGTTATCAAAGGCCTCGGCTGGCTTGCCCGAGGCAGCGAGACACACGCCCTATTGTAACTCAGCCCAGAAGCCGCCGTGGCCTGCTGGTCCGGCACCTCTAAGTGCTCCTATTCCTTCAACAGAGATCAATAAATGGCCCACAGAGCGTGAAGTCAGAGTGGGCTGTGGAGAAATCACCTTCCTACTTCAGAGAGGACTTCAAAGTGTCCCTGTCAGGCCCGAATGCACTGCACTGGGGCATCACCATCTCCTGAGCTTTGGAGGTTCACGGGGGTGGTCTTTGGCACATGGACATTACGTTCCCTGGGCTTCGCTTTGCTGAGTTCAGGGTCAGCAGCTGACACGGTGCCTGGCTCTCTCCTGCTGCATAAGGGAGCATCCGGGTGTCTCACGTTCTGGGGGACAGCGCGTCCTCATTTCTCGGCCCTCGCCCTGCAGTGCCGTCCCACCACCCCATTTCCAAGAGCCAGCTGCAGTCCCCCCAGTCCCAGATGCACTGGCAGTGACACTGCCAGGTCTCTCCCAAGCCACACTTTGGCCATGGCGGGCTGGCTCTCTCATGCATCGGTGATTGACAGGTGGGATTCCTTCTGGAGCCGCTGCTTTTCCTATTTTTTCCTATTTAAACCTCACATTTTCCCTGACACCCTTCCAGGTGGATTTTTTTTTTTATCGTTTCTGCTGGACAAATAAAGACACAGGGCCTCTTAGAACGCCAATAGCCAGCCACCAAGCCTCGCATAGAAGCCAAGTTGGAGTCCAGCCCAGCCCCTCCAACTCTGGGGTCCTGCCACACCCACCGCTGTAGCCAAATCAGCCCCACCTTTTCCAAGTACCCGTGTTTGCACGGAGGACCTGGGCGCTGGTGTCCTGGGACGGCCCTCAGTCCTCTGTGCCCGATGCCCAGGGACAGGTTCTGAGCGCTCAGGGGCTGGTGGGCAGGGAGGGTGAGAGCCTGCTGGAGTCCACGTCTGAAGAAGGCTGACACCAGCCCTGCCCCGAGAGTGACAGCCTGCCCTCTGAAGTGGGGCAGCGAAGTCTTCGTTGGAGCTGAGTTTGCAGCACTGTGACAAACGGGGCTCCTGTCCACACTCCACCTGGCTTCTGCCCGGTGGCATCCTGGGGACAGCAAGCTGCTGCAAACTCCGAGCTTTCCCCACAAGGGAACAGTTAAATTGTATCTTTGAAGGTTTACCTCCAGGCTTAAAAGAATCCATGTTTGTTCGTTAATTAATCGTTTCGTTCATTTCATTTCGTTTCGTTCGTTTCATTAATCCCTGTCTACAAACGTGTACAGGGCGGGCCCCCTCCTCCAGGAGGCGTTATGAACCAAGCATTACTCTGGTCCTGTCCCTGGTTCTCTATCTGAATCGCTTTGTTTTTAAATGACCCACCACGAGGGTCTTCCGTCTGGCTGTGTCTGCTTTTCAGATGTCTAGTCATAGACCAGAGGTCACCCAGAGAACACGCCGCAGAGTTAGGATTTGAATCCAGGTCTTTCCTATCACAATCCCCAGATCGCCCTGGGTTTTTTGACGACACCAGACTCCTCATTTTTAGAATAAAAAAGGGGAAGTAGCAATTCGACTTGGAGAAAGGAAGGTGTCAGTGGATCAGCGATTCATTCGCCACCATCCGCGCAGCTTTGACTGACTCACTGTGTATGGCCTGCCCAGGTGCGCAGACGCCTAGAGGACCAGGGGAGGCAGTGCCGGAGAGGACAGAGGGACTGAGCCGAGCCTGGCGAGGGGAACACAGCGGATGGGCTCCAACCTGGCCGGTGGGGCTCTGGGCAGACTCGGAGGGCAGCCTCAGCGGAATTTTTAAGGGAGAGGAGCTGGGTGGTGGGGAAGGGCGGAGAGGGGAAAGCCTCATGATGAAGAATGTGGACATTCGAGGCCCACTGCAGCTCACCTGTCTGTCCGGAGCAAAGTCCCCCGCGCACTGGGGAAAGGCCGGGCTCGTGAAGGGCCTGAGAGGCTCTGCCCAGGATCCGAGACTTACTTTGCAGAAAAAGAAGATGCTTTAAAGGATTGGAAGCAGAGAAGGATTGTGATATACTGGGGCAGGACTTCCCAGCTGGCACAGACCCCTTCTGCCTGTTCAAGCACACTTGGCGCATGGACTCAGTACTTGGATTTGCTGTCAGGTGCCAGATATTTGAATCTCAACAATTCCCCCAAAATCTTTGCTAAGAAATCCTTCCGTTTGTGACACCCAGTAACATCCTGGGAACCAACACTGCAAGGAAAAGTCTTGAAGGAACATGACTCGTGGGCACTCGCACGTAGCTGAGCACTTGACACACATGAACTTGGATTGCTCACTGAAGATCTCCATGTACGGACATGTGTGTCAGGAAAATTCATCCTGGTGAGAGCAGGAGGTGGATTGAAGGCGACCTGGAGGTGAGCCCGAGCGGAGGACATGAGATGAAGTAGGAGGCATCAAAATAAGTCGCCCCCTTGGGGCTCAGGCGGCCAAGGTGCAGGCCATGTAAAGCCGGTGGGATGGGGTCTGATGTTCTTATACATGATGCAGCGCCTTCTGTGTGTCAGGACCCCACACTTGACACCATACGTGTCTGTAATATTGTCCCCATTCTTCTCGAACAAGTCGCCCTCGCGGTCATCACTTTAAGACCCTGTGAGAGCCCTAAGCTCACCTATTATTTCAGTGCTGGGAGCAGAGTGCTGCCTAGGTCCACTCAGCCTGTGTGGGGAAGGCAGGGGCAGGGCGAGCTCCCCGGGGAGGGCAGGACGCATCTCTAGGACGCTTGGGTGAGCTCTGAAGGGTGACTAGGGCTGGGATGATGGCTGTGGACCAGCGAGGAGATTCGGGGGAAAACTGGACCAGCAAGCAGGTTAGGGCGGGATCTCTGGTGCACAGCATACGGGAAATAAGCTAGTATATGTTCAAGTTAAATTTATATTTTTATTTTTCTTTCCACAGAATCCAAGCTTGATTAACTGAGATCTTTAGTGAGCAATACAGGTTTGTGCTTACCAAGCACTTAACCATGTGGTAATGCCAGTGACCCATGTTCTTCCAAGACTTTTCCTTGGAGTGTGGTTTCTATAGGATGTTACCGGGTGTCACAAATGGAAGGATTTCTTAGCAAGGATTTTTGGGGGGATTGTTGGGATTCAACTCTTTGGCACCGGACAGCAAACCCAAGTGCTGAGTCCATGCACCGAGCACTTTTGAACAGGCAGGAGGGGTCTTTGGCAGGTGGGAGGGCCTGCCCTCAAGTCCATACTCTCTAAGCCCCATCCTGGCAGAGCTCACAGCTCTCTGTTTGTGTCTTCACCAGCCCTGTTGACATCGACCTCATGGCACCAGATCTCAGCAAAGCACACACCTGCTCTCCGCGTCTGGACTGGCAGCTTCCTGAGAGCAGGCCAGCGCTGTCGTCATCTCGGATGCTTCCTTGCATAACTCGTGCGGTCACTTTGCCCATCTGTGCCCACTTCCATAGCCTCGAGTGTCCCTGGGCATAGCAGGCTTCCAGGCCATATCAACTCCGCGTGCACTGAGACCCCTTAAACATGCTTTATGGTCCGTGTCAATGACATTTTGTTCTGAGACCATACCCACAGCTGACACAATTTCCCTGGTCTGATCCCACCAATTGTCTGCCCTCTCCTCCTCTCTGTGGACAGACTTCCAGGGCCCAGCAGCCTCAGACTCCAGTCCACTCTAGTTGTGCACTTTGTGACAGAAACTCAGGTCAGAAGGACCGTTTGGAACACTCAAGGCAAGGCAACCCAGTCCCTTGATCCCTCTCCAGAGTCCTCTGGGGGAAGCACAAAGGAAAGGGCATATGGGCAGGATTTTGGGTTTGATCAGGTTTCCCTAAAAGAGCTTCTATAACAGCACTGTGCTGTGATTATTAAAAGCTTGACTTCGCCATCGATTTCAGGCTGAGAGATCAATGTGCAAAGACATTGCCATGTAGGGTTACAAAGAAGTCACTGTGACCCCCACGCTCACGAATCTGCCACGTGTGCCTCCACCATAGACTGTCACCTCATTGTAACTGTACCTGTGCTTGAGTCTGCCACTGAGAGCTCCTGGGGGCTGGGGACTCGGCTGGGCTCAGTTTAAACAGCAGCTGGACAGATGCTCGGCTGTGATGCTCATGGCTGCCCCGCTTTCTAATGAAGAAACGGCAGCACAGACGTGTAATATTACTTGACCACAGAATTCATAAGGTGACGGAAAAGGGATCTGAACCCAAAGCAGTCTCGCAGCAAAGTCTAAGTCTGGAAGAACTAAAGGGGTCCATGCATGCACGTGGGTCTGAGCGTCACAAGGCCACAGTGGACATCTGCCAAGAGTGTCTCAAACAGACAGAGGACCATCTATTTACCAGAATGACTGTTCTCTGGACAAAGGGAAAGTCCAGATATTTGGGGGTGTTGCTGGACATTGGTTCTAAATTAATACTAATTTCTGAGGACCCCAAATGGCATAGTCGCCTGTCAATCCAGATAGGAATGTGTAGTTGCCAGGGAATAAATGAAATAGGAACTCGAATGCAACTCACAGGAATCCCAGCTGCTCCGTGGACCCACTCTGGTGATCGCCCCGGAGTCCAGTCAAGGACAATCGGCATTCTTGGCAACTTGAAGAATCTTGATATTAGGACTCTAACTCCAAGGGTGAGGGGCATTCTAGTAGGAAGGGCTAAGTAGAGTCCTTCCACTTTTCCCCTTCCTACCAAGAGAGAAATGCTACCTCCTGGGAGGAATGGCAGAGTTGAGCAGTATCTTCAGAGTCTCGAAAGGCACAGAGATGGTGACATTTGTTCACTGCTGCCTTGTGTGACTCCCCTCTCTGGCCTGTACAAGAGTCAGATGGGATCGGAGATGGACTTTGGCTTGTCACTAACTGCATCAGGTTGGACACTAACGTATTTGCTGTGTCCAGATGTGGTGTCTGCTGGGGCAGATCACATCGCCTCCTGCACTTGGCTGCAGCCACCACCCTGGTTCAGGCCCCTGTCCCACAGTTATTTGCAGGGAGCACCAGCAGGAGCTTGCTTTTACCTGCCCGGGCAGCAGCACTCCGTCACTCGTGGACCACGAATTGACCTCATTCTCCTGCTTGCTCTCATCATCTGATACACAGAGCTCTTAATGATCCAGATATTCCACGGGCGCAGGGCTGGTTTCCATACTGGAGGGCCAGGCTGACTGGAGCCGGGCCCTGGGAGTAGCAGGTGTTTTTAATGCCCGAGAAAGATGTGTGTGAATTCAAGGGTAGAGGACAAACCTTGCAGACATCAAGGTCCCTCTAGCTCAGAGTGGGCACCTGATCTAATAACCCTTCCTGTGAGTGGCTTGAACAAGTGCCTAATGCTCTCCAGGAGGAATCCATGTCACAGCGAAAGCCAACCACATGGGAGGGGCAAGCCACGATGAAAGAAAGGCAAGACCATGAGATTCAGCTATACTATAAACATAAAAATTAATGGTCTAACCTGGTCATAAATTCAAAATAAGCCTAATAATTTCCCCCACAGAGATAAGAGAGGCTACTAGCAACAGGAAGCAGGAGCAAGAAGTTAATAAAATAGAATCAAGTAGAAATTCATGGGGAGAAAATAGCATGTTCAACTAAAGATCCCAACAGAGGGACTTGTGGAGAAATGCCTCTAGACAGGAACGAAATGGCTGGAATGCCAGCTCGCGGAGCTCGCTCATAAGATAGCAGGGAAGAGTAAAGCATAGAAGAAATGTCAATAATCTTTTATACTAGCTGTCCCAGAAGGACAGGCCAAAATAAATGGAGGGGAGTAAGTGATTGAAGAAATAATGCGTTAGACTATTTCAGAATTTAAGAATGATGAATGATCTTGATTGAAAGTCTTCAGAGAGCAGGAGGCAGGGTGAATAAGAACAAAGAGATGCCTTTTAATGTTAGAGAGAAAATTAAGTGTCTCAAAGAAAATGAGAAGAGCTAAGCATCCACAACACTTATCCATTATGGTTACCTGGCAGGCACGGTCCTAAGCACTTCACAGGTATGGATTAACTGAGCCCTTGACAGTCACCCTAGGATGTGAAGAGTGGTCCCAGTCAGGACACAGGTTGATGAGACTTGAAGCCATCAATCTCTTGCTTGGGAACCTGCCTCCTTAACTCTGGACCCTCATTCTTGAAAGGTTTTTAGAGAGAAAAAACTTACCACCCACTAAGTAATACAAATCACCTGGCAATTAAACATCTCAACAATAAAGGTGGGGTCAAGAAGGCAGTAGAGACATAATTTCAAAATGTTATGGAAAAAAACAACAACGTTGTAATAGAGAATTGGCTAAACTAGTTTGAAAGAGCTTACGTAAGAGATGAAGCAGTCTTGGCCACGGTCCACTAATCTCTCTAAATAGTGCCTCTGTTCAGTCTGGGGGAACTGTGACACTGATAACCATTTCCTCTGCAGGTCTATGTGACTTGGGAGGAGGGGGAGGGTAAACAGTGTTCTACTCTTATCCTCCTTGCCTCTGAGAGCAGCCAAGTCAGGGTTCTGGAGCAAAAGCCAAGGCTCTCATTCATGCTAGACAAGCCTCCTCTCCACATAGGTTGGTGGACAGAGATAAATGAGAGAGAGGAGATTATATGGATACCTGAATTTTATCTGAATTTTATGATGCAATTTCCAGGCTGTAAAATGGACAGGATGGATGCTCTAGAAAACCCCTGAGATTATTATCGAGTCAATGCTTGAGTTTTATTTCTACCCGGAGTAAATACACTCAACGGGGTTTGCGCTGATCACCCACGACTTTGGACATGTGCAGCCTGAGCATTAAGGAGCTTTAAATAAAAAGTTATCAAGGGCAAGCATCTTCCTTCTAATACTCACCAGGAGTCCACTGCCGCTAAACCATTCTATTTTGAAAGTGGATGATTTTCTTTTATTAAGGATCTTAATTTTTATAGATGAAGAAACTGAGACTCGGAGAAAATGAGTTATCTTATCCCAAGGTCACCTCCATAGTAAAGGATGGCCAGCACTTACACTCACTTTTATTCAATGATTCTGCACATATTTCTTTAAGATCCGACTCTATCTGTCAGACACTCTTCTCTGTCACAGCGTCAGCAGCAAATAAGACGGGTAGTATTTTTGTCATCAAAGCAGAGAGTGTCAAAAGCAGAGAGTGGGTATAGGTGAAAACCAACCAATTCTCAAAATAATCAATAAGTGTGGAGCCATAGAAGAGGGCGAGGGCATTGGAAGTGGTCGGGGAGGGTTGGGCTGCGTCAGTCCGAGGCCTGAGACAAGAATTCCTGAAGGGAAGAGATGAGAGTTAGCCATTTGAAAATGTGGGCTGAGGGAGAAAAAACATGCAATGGTCCTGCAGCAGGTACAGCCTTGGCAAGTTGGAGTGGACAGAAAGCAAGCATTTCTGAAACCAAGTCGGTGAGGAGAGGCAACAGAAATGAGAGAGACACTGAGGGGACATTATGGTAAAAAGTGTGGATGTTTTTCCTAGAAACAAGGGAAAGCCATGGAAGTGCTATAAACTGAAATGACATCATCCTCTGATTTGCATTTTCCAGAACTCTGGTTTCTGGAGAGTGAAGAGTGAGCTGAAACAGAACAAAAGAAGATACAGGCAAAGTGGGTAGGGGATAATTTTCCCAGAAGCAAAGATCATGTTTCTAACTAATTTCTGAAATTCTTCCCAATCCTGTTATCCTTTGGTGGTATAAGATTTATCCAAATAAACCCAGCTTCCGTATTCTAGTTCCCACTGGGTTTTATCCCACTGCATGAGGTTTCAACCATAGTACAGGGAGAAATGTAGCAAGAAAAGTCTATTCATCTTAGTTGTTGTTCATAAAAATGAATCTCGCCTGTGTTCCTGCTAGGTGCTAGGCATGCTGCCAGAGTGGTAATAAAGACGAAAGGTGCGTTCCCTGGCGCTCAGTGTAATGAGAACAACCAGGATGCCGTGTGCACAGAAAGGGGACAGGCAGCAGTCTGCAAAAGCAGAGTGGGACCCTTGTTTGAGCCTTGGTAAGACTTCTGAGCTGAGTCTTATGTGATAAGCACAAATGTGTCAGTTCAAGAAGGGCAGGTATGTTTAAGCAGAGGAATCGACATTTGCAATGGAAGGTAGATTATAGACACAAAGACATGCACACTTCCTAAATATTTGTTTTGTCTGGAGCCTACCATAAGGCATGGAGGGAGGCTCTTAGGAAAGGGAGTGTTAAAATCTAAAATGCATGCTAGGTCAAAGCCCAGCCTTTCTTTTGTCCAAGGGAATACTGTGAATCCTGGCTTCCAATCCAGGTGTCCTTGGGTGACACATCCGTGAGGTCCCCTGGTTACAAGAAAAGAGACTTACTCAAACTAGTTTAACCAACACAGGAACATTTACCATTAAGTTTCAGAGACAGGGGATGGGCTCCCACGGAAGAGAGGGTAGCTGGGCCTCTGGTATGATCTAAACCAGGATTTACACAATTGCAAAAGATCTAAAAGGGTTTCCATCCTTAACCTGTTTTTTGCCCTGTGTTTAACGAATAGTTACTTCTGAAGACTGATTTACCTGACTCTTAGTCCTCAAGGCTACAGAAAACTCCCTAGTTTTTAGCTCCTCTGTTGAAGAGATATAGACAGAATGAAATAAAAATAGCAGACCCAGATCTGAGTTCCTGGGGAAAGCATCATCATTAGCCCATTTTATGTATCCGCTGCAACAATTTGTTGCCAGAAAGGTCAGGCCAAGTGGCAAAACCTGGCTTCCTGGAGCCTCCCTTTTACTTGGGGGAACATGAGATAACTGTATATAAAAATGTAGCAATATGTCTATTATGTGGAGACTATTCCAGACAGTAATTTCAACGAGGTCAGACAGGTGAGCAGGGACCAGCCTCTAAAGGATCATGTTAAAGACTAGGATAGTGTCAAAATGACAATGTGCCTATCACACTGCCTGGCACAGAGGAATGAGGGTTATGTATCTTATACGAGGTTATTATTCTGGCCAAATGCTCTGCTTGTAATTCTGTCTTCCCTGCCAGCCTATTCGACTCTTAGCTGTTGAGTTGGTTTGATTCCAGTCTGTATTCTCAGCACCTTGGACAGGTCCTGAGAGGCGCGTTGTAACCCATGCCTTTTTCTAGGGACTTCTGCACAAATGAATGATCCATCCACTCTGTCCCCTCAAGCTTGTGCTTTATGAAGCCTGACAGTCAGGTTCAACCACAGCTGAGTCCATCAGGACCCTGAACCCTGCATTCTGGACCGCTGGACCCGCTCTGTACCCTTCTTCCCACCCCACCTCAGTAGGATCCCAGCACTCCTTGCAGCCAGCAGGGCCTGAAGTACCTCATTACAGAGAAAAATTTGCCAGCTAGCCCATTTGCTGCTTTAATTAGACTGGTGTTGACAAGCTCCAAAACTTTGTTTTTGGTTTTTATCTTCGGGATGATTTAAAGCACTGTAAAATGGTGTAATTGCTGTGGGCAGGTCACAGATCCACCAACATCCATCTGCTTCCTCAGAAAACGAGCTGCTCCAGGCTGCGGCTGGCGCTTGGGAAGCAGATCATGAAAAGAGGTTGCTGTAGGTTAATGCTTTTTGCATGACAAAACCACCCCCACACCCCCCACCCCGTCCCTCTCGTATTCTTGGTAGTACTCTGAAGTCACTCTTCTGACCTTCTTTCCATTTCCACCAATGAAACAACGACTAACAGGCTGATATTTGGGGGCTGTGGCTTTCCAGAAGGTTGCAATGTTTGCTTGGTGCCTGAGAGTTTGCAATGAAAAGTCACGTGAATGATCTCACTTAATGAAGGCCTCTGAAGCAAGCAGGGTGGTGATTATTGGTCTCATTTTACAGGTGAGAAACCTGAGGTCTAGCAAGTTTAGATGCATAGAACAGGATGACTTCAGCTTAATGGAAGAAGTATTTGTTGACATCTACTGCCAAGTATAAAAAATTGCTTCCAATTTCTCTAGTAAATCCTTTTTTTTTATAGCCATGTTCTTCCTCTGTTCTCAGGTTTATTGAGTTTTAATCATTGGCCACATGGATATTTCCACTCCCAGGACATGAAGTACAGGGTCTATGCATTGGTTCTTCTCTTAGACATTTGTGAATTTGTTATTTTTGACAAGCGGTTGAACTATTTTTATTGCAGGCTCTGGAGAAAGCCCTAGCATCTGTAGTTTTCTCTCTTCCCAGAATTACTTGACTCAAATTAGCCATCAGGATCTACTCTTTCATGTTTATACAGATGACTAAAAATGTTATCTTCCCAGAAATGTTCATTTTGGATTCTTTAACAAGGGGAAATACACTTTAGGTGTTGATTAGTGAAGTCTTAGATTGCTTTTACTAAGAAGACTCTGTTTCTCTGTTTTTGGGTAATGCAAGTTTAATAAAATTGCCTTGAGCAATAAATAAGACTGCTCACAACAACTCTGCAAAACATACCCAGAATTTTCTTTAAATTGATTTGCTATTCACTGCATCCTCCCTTCTTTATCCTTTAAATAGCTTTGACTCCTCAATTCCCCTTTTGGGAACTAGCTTCTGAAATTCTTTCTCCTGGGAACTATTCCAGTGAATACACATTCTTTGGGGAATTGCTTTCTTATCTCATCCCTGTGAGTGCCGAAATTTCCCATCCTTCTCTATTGCAGACATTTGACCCAACATTGACTTAGTCATGAAGTGAATTTGGGGTCCTGGTCATGAGCACCAAAGAAGAAAATGGTAACTGATCACGCTTACTACGAATAATCTGTTTTGCTATATTGAGGACACTGTAGAAGTAAAAGTAGAGGGGGACAAAAGTGAGATTTTTTTTCCTGTCCTCTTCCCTCCGTTCTGGCCTCCTGAATGCTCCTATTGCACTGTTATGCCTCTCGAGTCTATTTTCACACAATCTCGTCTACACTGTCTCACCTTCTTCTCACCTCCTCCTGTGGAATCTTGTCCATTCTTGAGCATCTTCATGACATGCCAACCCTCCCGTGACTTGTGGTGTGGCCTTTCCTTGCTCCGTGAGATGATATACTGACGGATATTGTTCCATCAGCGTTTGGGCAGGTTCCCTAGAGGCGGGGCTAAGTCGTTGTCCTGCAAGTGGTAGATTGAGGAATTTTTCCAAAGACGGATTTGAGACGGAGTGAAGGAAGCACAGGTCAAGGGAAAATTTAGGCAAAGACACTAGTCTTCGTGAACTCCTAGAAACAGAGTAGAATGGTGGTGTCTTGGGGCTGGGGGTTGGGGAAATGGGAGATGTCGGTCAAGAATACAAACTTGTGGTATCACAGGGTAAGTTCTGGGATCTAGTATTCAGCAGGGTGACTAGATGTAACAGAACTGTTTCATATACTTGAAAGTCACTGGGAGAGTCATCTTAAATGTTCTCACTACAAAAGAAAAACAGTAGCTATGTGACACCATAGAGGTGTTAGCTAACCCTAAGGTGATAATCATTTTGCAACATGTAAGTGCATGCAATCAATACATTTTGTATTCAAAGCTTAGGCAACCTGTCAATCATATCTCAATAAAGCCAAAAAAAAAAAAAAGAAATTAAGCTTCAGGGAAACCTTGGTCTCAGCCTAACCCACTGGGAGTTGGGAGTGTGTATGACACCCAGTAGTTGTTTCCATCATTGGGGACCTGCTCCCTGCTGTGGGGAAAGGGAAGCATGGCCTGTGGGTGCCTGGAGGGGGTTATACTTTCATGGATAAACCAAGGGCAAGCCTTCAGGGAATAGCAGTTGTCATGACAGCTGGGGATGAGGACCCACTGAGTGATCTTATCAGCAGCATGCCGACACTTGCACTTTTCTTTTGGTTTGGGGCAAGATCTGCCTGGTCCTGGGAGGATGCAATGGTATCTGTAAGAGAACAGAAAAACCAGTCTGCCAAATGCATTTGGGTAGATGTGGTGGGTTCCATCTAAAATGTGTCTTGATTGCATATACCAGTATGGGAGTTAAAGACACCTGAGCACGTTACTTTTTTATTGCTGGAGACAATGAGTTGAACACATTTGTATTTAGAATGAGGCGGTGGCTCCTTCTTGGACAGAGGTGCTGTTCACTGCTAGGGAAGTCAGTGATTATATTAGGCAGGATACTAATCAAACCAGCTTAGCGTCCCCAGAGAACACAAAAATACCACTCAGAAAAACATGTGCACCCTATGCTCACAGCTGCTCAGTTCGCAGCAGTCTGAACGTGAAACAACAGAAATGCACATCAACAGATGACAGATAAGAAGCTGAGGTCTAGCTACTCAGAGGAGTTCTTTGCCCTTTGTAACAACTTAGATGGAACTGGAGGGGATCCTGTGAAGCGAAATAAGCCAGAAAGAAAAAGAGAAATGCAGGGTGGTTTCACTCTTACGTGGATTATAAAGAAACAAAAGAAACAGACAAGTGTCAGCAGCATTCACAGGACACAAGACCGTGGTTCCCAGAGGGAGGGGAGGGGACGAGGGGAATCAGAAGGGAACAGGACGCTGAAGGACACTGGGCCTCGCGTGGGTGTGGTTGAAATGTACAGAGACTGAGGCATGAATTGAATGTCCTAAAAATATATGTAAACATAAAAAATTTTAAAAAAGCAATTTTTTAAAAATTCAAGAATAAATGCCAAAAAAAAAAAGGGTGGGGGAGAGAGAAAATAAGAAAGAAAGAAAGGAGAATGCACTGGCTGTGGCAAACACTAGGGGCCAATCTCACTTCAGCTGGAACAGAGAATGATGAACCACACTGGGTCCTGCTTGGTGAGAAACTCAGCTCTGCCCTGCTCTGTGCTGTCTCGATTTGACCCAGCTTCCTCCCTGTACTGGATTCAAGAAACCCCAGGTGGCATCCTATGGCCTTAGCAACCCCAGAGACAAGAGCCCAAGAATTTCTGGTGGTTTCAGTGCAAGTCCCAGAATTGGCTTTACAGGCGGATTTGAGTCCATTCATCAAAATGAAGCGGGACACTGGCCCTGGGCATGGAGTTCATGGGCGGCCGGCTGGGCTCCCTGCTGCTCAGCCACGAAGTCTGCGCAGTGTGGCTCGGACAATGCCCGGCTGAGAGTGGAGCGAGATGACAAGGCACCTTTCACCAGAAGAGCTATGCAAGAAAGACAAACCCTCAGATCTGTTCTACTGCCGGACGTCCACATTTTTCTCCCAGCTCTGCAGAACAGACACCCAGCCCTGCAGAACAGACACCCAGCCAACAACGCAGCCGTGAGTTCATTGCCACTGGCAAGCTCAGGACACCCTGATTTGACAAGTCGTATTTAATGCTGGGCTTGTAAAGCAGGCTCTCATTTCCATCTGACAGCTTTTATGATGGAAGTCAAGTTCACTGGTTTATAATTGACAGGATTTTTATTCATTTTGGAGAAGTTACAGCATCCAGGGGCCTGCAGTTTGCAATCTAGACAGACATTTCTCTTAACCTTGCAAAGCTTGAGAACTTGGCTTCGACATTTTGTCACCAGTCTTGTCAATTTCTAGACGGGCGACTTCACCCCGTTGTCTTCGGCGGTTTCCCTCCTTAACTTCAAGAGCTACTTCTTCGGATGAGGCCAGAGGTCTGAATATTGTTTGTGGATTTACTGGAGCTTCTGAGACTTTTTATCTCTGGTGACAGCACTCTAGCTAGCTTGCATTTCCTGTGTTTGGAGGAAAACTATTAAGAGGGCGAAGCTGAGCTTTGAGCATCATCTTGTTGACGTGTAAAGAACTGGAGAATAATGACTGAGATAAGAGATACTGTGAATTTTCTTTTAAACCTGTCATGTTTAAGACACATACAGCAAATAAATTTTAGATAGCATATATGATGTATATATGTGTGTGTCATACAATCAAATCTAGCATAGTAGACATCAGTTAGCTCTACTGCTAAGGATTTGGGGAGAGGAGTCTGGATTGAAGAAACAAATTTGTGAACTATCAGCTTACTGATGGTGTTCAAAACTCTGGGCCTGGATGAAATCACGAAGTGAATGAGAGAGGCTAGGGCAGAGAAGAGGGGTGAGGACAAAGAAGATCAAGCTCTGTAAAACCTTGAGGTCATGAGGAGCGACCAGCAGAGAAACCTGAGCAGTACTGACAAGTGACAAGGATAAGAATCAAGAATCATGGGAGACCAATATAGAAAGCATTTTAAGAATGGAAGTCAGCAAATGTATCAGCAATGCTGAAGCAATCAGAGGGTAGAACTCAGGCCTGCAGTCCTAAGATGAGCTGCTTGAGGCCGTGGGCCTCACCTTGGCAAGCGCAGCAGAGACTGAGAAGGCTGGATTGTGGGGGAGTCAGGAGAGGGCGGGGAGCACTCTGGCTCTGCTGGACGTGTGTGCTTTGGGCATTTGCACAGTCGTTCGTATTTCGGTTTCCTCACCCATAAAATGTTGATAGAGTCTGTGCAATACATGAGTAAGATGACCCATATGAAGCAATTAGCACAAAGCCTGGCACACAGCACTCATAAAACTGGCTATTATTAGTGGTGTATATGTTTGGTAAAAGCTTATTTGGCTGATTCATTCTTGACTAGGAAAGAGGGTTGTTAATTGTGGGAAGGGGCTAAGAAGGAGAGGGTGCTGTGTTTTAGAGACATGGAGAAGGGAATGTACAGTAACCCCTCAGAGGGGCCCATATGTGCCCAGGAGTAGTGACAGTGGGCCACAGCTCTTGGTGCTGGGATCCTGCGTCAGCTGCTGAATTCACACTCAACCTCTCTACGTCTAGGTTTCTGCCGTCTGTGACGTGAGCACACAAGAGTACCTCCTTTATATGCAAACCATTCTAATGCTGCCACAGAATCAGCGCTCGTGGAACACCAGCTGGCCCGATGATGGTGGTGACGCGGATAGCGATGGGGATGTTTCTTCCTGACCACCACTTTCCTTTGCATGAACACAGACGGAAGAAAAGTCTCCGGCATTCGTGCACCAGAGTAACTGCGTGACTTTGAGTCCTGGGTTCTCAGGATGTCACTGATGAGGAGGGATGTGTCTCCTCACTGTCC
This sequence comes from Solenodon paradoxus, assembly GCA_004363575.1. NCBI lineage: Eukaryota > Metazoa > Chordata > Mammalia > Eulipotyphla > Solenodontidae > Solenodon > Solenodon paradoxus. The sequence goes on along the minus strand of RJWH01005534.1, from coordinate 56,029 downwards.
TGCCAGGAGAGACCGGGAGGTTCTGGAAATGACACTGCACTGCCGAACCCAGGCTGAGCTGTCACACTTGGGAGTCAATCCTTCAGGTCAAGGTTGAAGGAACTTGGCAGCTCTGACTCAGAAAACTTGCTCCTCTGTCCCCTGGGTTGAATTTACTTCCTGTCTAAATTGAAATCTTCCATTTTTATACTTTTTAGCCTCGTGACAATAAATTCAGCATCAAGAATAGCATATATTTGCAAGAGTGCCTTCAGTTTGCTGAATTTGCAGGATGGGAAAAAGAGGTGGGGGGCACTGTTGCTCTTTCTAGTGCCTGTTTTGTTTCCTCTTGTTTCAAACAGGACTGCAGACCCACCTGCTGCCCACGATTTGTTCCCTCACTTCTGTGCATTTTCCACCTCTTTAAGCTCTGTTTTTCGCTTTGAACAGACTTCCCCTGACCGTACAGAATGTGCATTTCACATCCTCTCAATCCGCGAAGGCCATCTTCCTCGTGCGTGTCGCAGCGGGTCCTGACTGAAAACTGGTTGTAGAAACTTCATTGCTTTCCTGTCTGTGACATTCCTGATAGACGGTCCCTATTTGTACAGACTGGCATGGCGTGTGCAGAGCTGCACGGCTCTGCATCATGCTTAATGGATTGGAAGGAAGCCAGCCGCTCCACTGTGAAGAGACTCCTCCTTTCTCTTCAGTGCAGCGTCCGCAAAGGAAGACTGCTGGTGGGGCAGGGGGAGGCCTGTGGGCCGACTCAAGTCGTCACACTCCCCTGAAGCCTTCCTGGGCTCCCCAAATTGCAGTCTGGAAAGAACACGGGGGGGCAGGTTGCAAAGTTAAGGGGCTGGCGGTCAGGACACTGGCAGAGGTGGGCTCCCTCCTAGGTCAGCAGGAGGTGTGTGTCTTGCGAGCATCCTCATCTCTAGAGCTGCCGATGACCTGTTTTGTGGGCTCTTCTGTGATTTTGGAAGCATTGCCTGTTTCTCCATTACAGTCCAACTGGGGAAGAAACGATATAATAGAAGAGGGTTGGACCCAGGGTCCTTTGTTGGCAAAATAATCACCAAGGATTGGGGGTGGGAGTAAAAAGTTCATCCTTCCTTTGTTGACCCTTATGAGGTCGAAGTCATGAATCTACCCATAGACAGAGTCTCACTGACATACACATCGCTCATGATATTTTGTTAACAAGAAGCAGTGGAGTTTCACGAGGTCCACATGGTTATCATCCTATTTTTAGTTAAAGAATCTTTGTCTTTTGAAGTTGTCTTAAAATTTAAGTCTCCTCATATGAGCTGAGTCAAGTCATCCTATTACTGTTTCTTCCCCTGTGTCTCAAAATTTCCACACTTTTAAAATTTTTTAAATTTTTTATTTTTATTTTAGAATCTTTTGTAAGTCTTTTCCCATGCTGTTTACATCTAAGCCTTTCTCTATTTACGCCACTATTTATTAAATGATGTGTACTGATTTACGTGGGTTCTTGGTCATAATGGTGATGGTTGCTTGTGACTAGAGAGACTCGGAATGTGGGCACAGGCTTTTATCTGAGATATTTAGCCTGAACATTTGAGTCACATTGAGAGAGGTCAATAACCTAGCTCTTTTGATGTTGGGAAGCATGTACCATCAATAAAGTTGCCTACGATTTGATAACCAGAATTTGCTTTGTCTACACTGTATTTTGCTACATCCCAAAGGTAAATGTTTATGAAGAGATGAAGATCTGATGTCAGTTATTTATGTGTCTGAGTGTGTGTGTGTGTGTCTGTGTACATATAAACTGGAAATCTTACCTTCTTCTCCATACTTTTGAATATTGTAAGTTATTCACAGTCTGCTTGAAAAATTTTATAAAGTAATTTTCATTTTGGTGGAAAACCAGTTTTCGTAGTATTGATTCTATGGGTAGGCTAAGACAAGAGAAAAATTACCTCTGCATTTATATAACATTTTCAGTATCCAAGTACTTCCAATGGTTTTTTGGAGTACTTGTGATCCTGGGGTAGGCTTGGTAGAAATGATTATCCTGTTTAACAAATGGAGAGACTGAGGCACTGGATCAATAACTTGCCCAACTACACACATTGAGTAGGAAGGAGAGAGGGAGAGGAAGAGCTGGCAGGTCAGAATCAGCTCTGGGAGAGGAGTGAGCTGGTGGGGCTGGGATGGGTTAGAACCAGGGTGGGGAAAGGGAAACTGGAAGGGAGCAGACAAGGCGTAGTTTGTGCAATGCTGCAGGATCTAGACCTGGCTGGTGCCTTTCCTTTGCTTTGAGGAGTGAGCGACACTCAAGGTTTGGTCCTGTCCTTTGCTAGGTACATGTTCTCTGGAAATCAGCAGCTCTCCCTGACTCTCAGTTTCTTCCTCTGCAAAATGGAAAAGAGGCTGCATGCTTTGAGGGATGTCATGGAGCCAGATATAATCTCGAGTGTTCTCTGAGTGACGGGACCACGTACAATCACATGGCCTGTCTCTTAGCTGTTTTTAAATTAACTTTGTTGAAGGACCATTGCACTGTAACATCACACAGGTTTAAGGTGTGTATCACTTCAATGAAATCTATATATAAATACTGTTTACCATCACCATGCTAGTTCTTCCCTCACTAAAATATTATCCCCTCTACTCAGCTTGCCTGACCGTACCCCCATTCTTGTAAGCACTAACTTGCTTTTATTGATTAACTGTCTATTTAAAATATTTCATTTTACTTATTTGCTTGATTTTCTAGGTGCCACATATGAGTGAAATCATACAATGTCTATCTTCCTCCTTCTGATTTATCTCACTCAGTGTAATTCGCTCTAGGTCCATCCAGCAGTTGCAAATGGCAGGATTTCATCTTTGATAGCTGAGTAGTATTTTGTTTTGTGTGTAGATCACATCTTCTTTATCCCTTCCTCTGTGGATGGACTCGTAAGTTGTTTCCAGCTCTTGCTATTTTAAATAATTCTGTGATGGACATGGACATAGGGTGCCTGTATCTGTAAATTAGTGCTTTGTGTTTTTAGGCTAAAGACCCAGCAGGGGGCTAACTAGAGCCTCCAGAATTTCTAGTCTCAGTTTCTTGCTGCCTCTTCATTATTACCTGAGTTCTTGTGTTAGATTTGTGGTGTGCGTTGTTCCTTCCATGTGTCACCCAGGAACCTTGATCAGGCCTGGCTGTGGTCCAGAGGACTGCGGTTTGGAGCTGTGTGTTATTTCTTTTCCTTCGGGTGGCCTTCCTTACAATTCTGTCACTTTCAGAAAATGAAATGAGAGCACAAAGCAAGCCTCTCCACCTGGGTCGTGGCTCTTCTCCAAGGCTCCTCTCTCCGTGGAAATGAGTTTTCTGAGTCTCGAACACAGATTACCCGGCAATTCCCTGGGACGCTGGCACTCAGCGTCGTCTGGGGACAGGACGGCATGAAGTGGCATTGAGGTGGGGGCGACGGGCCTGGGGGATGTTTGTTCCCCCTCTCACTCCCCTTCTCCTCCCCTGCCCGCTAGAGGATGCTGTCACCATACGCTCGCCCGCCTGAATCTGGCACGACTGCTCCACCCCAGGCCTCAGGCCCATGCCCTGTGCAGGGGAGCGGGGTCCCGAAGTCAGCTCCCCGGAGCGTGGCTCCGTGAGAGTCTTCACGGCTTAGATGTTCCAGGGGAAAAGCATTTCTGGACTCTAGGTGGTCTCTCTCGAGTGTCTGGTAAGTTCTTTGGGTGCAGCCCAGTAAGACTGAGAGAATCGCTGTGTTTTATCTCGTGCTCTGCTGTTTCCTGAAAGACTGTTGTCCTGTTTTCTTCTCTTCTTCTCCTTCCGGGATTCTCATTCTCTCTCTGTCTGTCTGTCTCTCTGTCTCTCTGTCTCTTTGTCTCTCTTCCTCTCTCTCTGTCCTTCTCTGTCTTTCTCTCTCCTCCCTCTCTCTTCTCTCTCCTCCCTCTCTCTGTCTCTCTGTCTCTTCGTCTCTCTCTCTCTCTCTCTCTCTCTCTCTCTCTCTCTCTCTCTCTCTCTCTCTCTCTCT
>RJWH01005534.1:29871-51931 GCA_004363575.1 Solenodon paradoxus | reverse complement strand
CTGTGGTTTGCAGGTTTTCCTGAGGTCAACCTTCTCTCTTGCTGGGTCAGAATTTCAGCTCCTCGGGCACCACAACCTCCAAAACACTGAGTTCTCACTTCATTTCATCAGTAGGTTCTTGGAAATTGCAACTCGAAGCCAAATGGTGAGGCATAACAAAGCCAATTTTCCTGTGGGCTGATGCCTGTCACCAAGAGTTCATTCCTTATGGAAGATTTCTGGTCCCAAAAGCCTCAGCAAGCTTCTGAATAAAGACCCCAAACAATTCTAATATCAAACAGCAATTTGTATTCATATTCCAACCTTCTCATTCCAGGTGAGGATCCCAGGAGGTTGAATCCCTTCCTCACAGCTCAGAACACAAGGCGGGACCCACCCGAACGGACGCCCTTCCAGGAGGGTCATCGCACTCACACTCGCTCACCCTCCAAGTGGGCTCTCAATCGCTCCCGTGAGTCTCACGTTGCAGCTTTGAGGTGTGGGGGGAAATGGGAGTCCCCGGGAGAAAACTTAGGAGACACGGGAAAACAAGCCACCTCCACCTAGATGGTGGCCTCAGCCAGGAATCTATTCTCTTCCCTCATCAGCCTTTTAACACAATGATGTGAAATGAAACAGCATTATTCAAAGATACACTGAATCTTGATTCTAGTCTCTGTGCCTCACATAGTATCACCTGCACCGTTGCCCTCAGTCCAAACTCACAGGTGCCACCTCCACCCACGCCTCCATCCTCAGTGCTCTGGCCCCTCCAAGGCTCCGACCCGCAGACCCCAGCCTCCCAGCCTCTCTGTCTCTTCAGCTCAGTGACCTCCTCTCGTGTGTCCACTTCCCTTCACACCAGGAGTCCCCAGGCTGAGCGCCGGGGCCGCCAGGAAGCTCACCTAGCTGTTCCCTTCTCTGGAACCTCAGTCTTGTGTGGCCCACAATCACAAGTCTGAAAGCAGTTATGTACTGTTTGTACGTATTTAATTGTGTGTACGTATTTATTCGATTCTAAGCTGCACTTCATTTTTTCCATTTTAATGCCCCCTCTCCCCACCCCCAGTCAGGCGTGGCTTACATCAGAAGGTGGCTTTGTAAATAAATCTTACTCTTTCTGAACTTTGATGTGTTTCCATGAAAACCTCCTGAAAAATTGGGGTGTGACTTAGAATTGAAGGCAGCTGAGAATCAGATAAATACGGTACTTTCCTTCAACTTTCTGATTGTTTTTAAGCCAGGAAGGCAAGTCCATACCAGTGGTACCATTGAAGCTCAGAGGTGATCATCTATGGAATGGCTTGGTCATGTACCTGTGCCTGGTGTCCAAAGAGCGAAGGTGCTTTCCTGTCTTCAAACCCAGGAAGCTTTGGGGGGAAAAAATAAACCCCTCCATTCCCATCATTAAGCATTTGTTTGGTTTTAAATTCCACACCAGTAAGAGCTGAGTGCAGGAAATAGAAATCAATTAAAGTATTTTATGCAGATAGACATTTGGTACAAGGAATTCAGAGCTAATGAAATCATTGCAAGGACTCACTCCCAGGTCAGCAGAGGATGGATTCACCAGGGGGGACTCTATTCCTGAACCTGAGAGGCAAGGTCTTCTGGAATAAAGGACTCGGACAACATCTGATGTGCCCGCGGGCAGCACAGAGCTGGAGAACAGGCCCGAAGGCTGCAGATGGGAGCCCCACCTTCCTGTAACCTTTCTCACCAGCTGGACCGCCTCCTCCTCAAAGGGCAGAGAGGTCGCTTAGCTTATTCTGCCTTTCACATCTCACCCAAAGGCAGCTGAAAGAGGACAAAAGCTTCAAGTGATGAAACCATTAAAGAAACTTTCAGTTTCCTCTTCAGACACAGTTTGCTCACAGGCTTTATCACTGGTGCAGGAGGAACTGAGTCTAGTCGGGATGATGGACAAGTGACCGAAGGGGAACCCTTGCTAACCCACCTCCACATGCTGCACACAAACCTCCTGCTGCTTCTCCGACAAATGCGTTGTCTTCACCAGGGATTGCGGAGATGGCTTTTCGGCACAGGCATCTGCCATCCTCCTCAGCTGGTTGACTTCTGAAAAAAGCAGACTCTTCTTTGCACCAGCTCCTCTGCCTGGCCTTCCATGGATTTGACCTGTAAACACGAGGATGTAAGTGCAGGGACCTTTGCTGGTGACACGTCTAACTGATGGAATCAAATCTGTCTCCAGACCTTAGCTGCTGGCGAGTCTGTGAGATGTGGATTTGTCTTCCCAGTCTCCCCCAGAAGGTTGGGGAAGGAGTTTGATGGAGACAGCCCTGTGTCGGCACACCCTTTTCTGTTTGGGGTTCGCTCTCCATCAGGATGGAATCAAATCCCTCCTCCTTCCGGCTCGTTAGTTAATCTCATGTCATGTAACTCATGGCTTTATAATTTCTTGAGATTGTCTTTTCCCCATTGAAGGGGGAAGTTCGGGGTGTAGGGAGGAAGGTGACCTAATGACTGGTAGACACCACTGAATACATGCTCTTGACTGAAGGAACAAGTCATAGGGGAATAGGGACCATGCCTCATGATTAAATTGAGGCAGGTTAGCTAGCTAGAGGAAAATTAACTGGCAGCTGAAAGAAGACGTTCCAACAAAAATATGTGAAAAACAACTGCTGACAACTGGGGTACCTCCCCATAGACCCAACATGGTGTCTGAGATGCCCAAGAACTGACTTCTAGTGACCTCAAACCTCATTAGATGCCCATTTCCATCTCCTTAATAAATTAACATACCGGAAAGACTAACTTTGGGGGCCATAACACTTGCAAGGAAAACCAGATAAGGATATACAGGTCTCTTTTAAGAAGAAAAGACCTCCTTTCTGGCAAGGAAGTCCCACCCTTTGCACGTAAATCTCCAGTCCAATGCAGTCACTCTTCAGCAATTCCTTAAAACTAGGGGTGTCTGCACACCAGCCCTTCTCTGTCTTAAGCCATGCCTACACCTATGTCTCCCTTGTGTATTTTTCTTGTCTTACTCGTTCTAGAGTCCACTCATCCTCACTCCGGAGTAGACCCAAACTCATTTCTGAGTGTGTGCTTTCTTTTTCTAATAAACCTTTCTATTCCTGTATCCATTTTGGACTCTCCTTGAATTCTTTCTCACGGAGTCAGAAGAACCAGAGGGCTGCGACTGAGAGTCCATCCTGATCAGCCTTTGCCAAGAAACCTCCCCAGCCTCCTGCAACAAAATCACACAAGATGTCCCTGAGGGGTGTCCTTGATCACAGGCTGACTTTGCCCATAATCAGATTATTTCTATGTGAGTCACCCAGTGAATATTGAAAAGTTCCACACAATTGGTTATCTGGAGCCAAGAAGAGGAGAAAAATGATACTTTGAGTTTTGCAAGATCTGTTAAAATTAATTCATCACTATGGATTGTGTGTAAGTATAATCTTGGCCCCAGAGGGACCATTCAGAGCCCTGGATCCAGACTTTCAGAAGGTATGTGGTAAGTTACTCATCACCTGAGCATTTCTTATCTGTGAACCAGAAGAGGAACTTCTCCCCTGGAGAGGAGGGAGCAGTGATGATGCATTATACATCCAGAGCAAATGGCTTCCCTTGCTCTGGTCGGGAAGGATGACTTGCCTCTCACAGGCAGACAGTCCGGTCCCCCAAGGAACCCCTTTCACTCCCTGGTCCCTCATTAGATGTAGCCCATTAATAACACTGACCCAAATACTGCCTCCTGGAGCTTGGCAGTGATCTAAAGCTTGTTTCAGCCCAGCACAACTCCCTGGATTGATGCTGCTCTGCCTGTGACCAGGAAGCTTATGTGGTTGAAGGTGAGCGGGTCCAGGGATTCTAGGCTCATTCTTTTTTAATTTATTATTTATTAGGTAACTTTGACTGACAATATAATACAAGCCCATATGTGCAGGATCACCATTCCTCAAACACATGACAACACACCCTGCCCACCACCTAATGAGCAAAGTCCACCCCCATGTCCTCTGGACACTCCACTGCTTGCTCCCACCCCTCACCCCCTTTCCCACTGGCACCTCATTTCTATTGTCAGTGTCCAGTGGCTGCTTTTTGTTTTGTCTGCTGTGTTTCTTTACATTCCACATATGAGTGAGATCATGCAGTGTTTGTGTTTCTCCTTCGGACTTATTTTGCTTCATGTAATCCCTTCTAGGTTCATCCATGTCATTGCAAATGACAGGGTTTCATCTTTTCCAGGGTGGTATAGCATTTCATCATGCATATAGACCTCATCTTCTTTGCCCATTCATCTGCAAAAGGGCATGTAGGTAGCTTCCAATTCTTGGCTGTTGTCAACAGCCAATCAACATGGGGGTGTGCATATCTCTTTGAATTAGTGCTTTGGATAAATACCCAGAAATTAATTGTAAGGCATTTCCATTCTCAAGTTTTTGAGGAGTCTCTATATTGCTTATCCATAAAGGTTGCACAAATATGTGCACTCACAAACAGTGCAAAAGTGTTCCCTTCTCTCTGCATCTTTGCAAACATCTGTTGTCTCCAGGCTTTTGAATAATTCTGGGTTCATTCTTCATCGGTGAATGTAAAACATGACAGCAGCAATTAAAAACACAGGAAGAGAGACAAAAAGGAGGAAAGAAAAGAGAGACAAAATAAAAATAACACACACAGGTGGTCAGCTATCTAATCAACCAGAATCTACAAAACAAAAGAGGCAGCCTGGTTTTTATCTAGTCCTGTGGCTGGCACTCCACTTATTCCAGTGAGTCCCTTTGAAGTGGATGCCTGGGCACTGAAGCATACATCAGACACTTGCATTCAAAAAGGGAAAGTCAGCTCTCAGGGTTTACATTGCTGGGAGCTTAAGAAAAAGAATGATCCATAGGAGATAGTTCTTAAGAAAACATATTCACGAAGAAGATTTGGTAGATAGCCACAGTGAGATACCTTGATTGTAGTTACATGTTATAGTGACTTACATTATCTTAGAGATATTAGCATTGTCTCTGCTTCTATAATGTCTTGGCCTTGAATCATGTGCCAATGAGCACTGAATACTTTTCTTATTTAATTCTCACAACAACCCTGGGATAAGTGATCTTTGTTTCCTATTTAGAGGTGCAACACTGAAGCCCAGGGAGGTTAAATAACTTGTCCAAAGTCACACATTTAACCAATGGAAGAGCTGAGGTCCAGTCCACTCAGACGCATCCGCTCTTACTCACTGATTGCTTCTGGATGCATTCAGTCCTTGAGAGAATCCTGTGGGGAATATCATCCACAGGCTATCTTTGAATCCTCATCTTCTAAGTCAAGAAGTCAACTTTCAGGAAAGTTACATCATCTCCCCAAGATCAGTGAGCTAGTTAGAAGTACAACCTGTTCAATCTAATATTCTGAATATATTTTCTTCTAGTTCCGTTTTTAAAGTTGAAGGGGCCAGAACGTCGACTCCATAAAACCCCTCGGGTCTTTGGATGTGTCCTAGGGTAGGAGACACGGCTGATGGTCAGGAACAAGTTCATTATTTGGTCCTGATTTCATCTTTACATCTGAGAGTGGAGACAGCTGGTCCCCATGTTTACTTTCAATTGAGCGTATCAGAACAAAGCTGGGAGCTCTGTTAGGCTGCTGTGGGTGGGTTAAGCAAATGACGGGAGGAACAATTTTGTGTGTCAGAGATTCAGCTTTGGAGAGAACACATCTGCACCCCTCTTATGCAGTGGAGTCCTTGCTCCTCTCTCCTCCCAGAGTCTCCTCCAGGGCCCCTTCCAGCAGCTTGTTGTCCTTCTAGGGAAACACACACCTTCCAGAGGCTTTCGCTCCCGCTCCCTGAGACCCGCACACACCTCCACAGTGGTGCAATCACACCGGAAAGGCTTCTGATGTCCCTGCTAGACAGCTGAGATAAGGGAAGCTCACTTTTCTCAGAGGATTCTTTTCGACATGAACAGAACCTGCAGTCTCCCCCAGGTTCTTGTCTAGAAAGTTGTTCTTATTGAATTCTGGAAGTAAAACGGATTTTCAAGGTTACTGCCTCCAGCATCCCTGTGGTGGCTAGTTCTTTCATTTGCCTTAAATTTATTTATTCAACAAATATATACATATTTATAATAGATCTGTGTAGAGAAATGGTTAGATGATGGGTAGATAGAGATGCATAGATGATAGATAATGATGGATAATGATGAACCAATAGATCAACTGATAGACAGATAGGTAGGTAGATAGATAGATAGATGACAGATAGATGGGGAGGATAGATTCCTGGCAGGAAGAGCACCAGGCACAGGGCTGCCACGAAGAGCAATGTTTATACCCATATAGCCAATATACTGAAGGAAGCAGGCATGAAATGCATTTTAGCAAAAATCAAATGACAGTTACAACGTGTGTTTATTGCCATCAGGCTCGTCAGTTGGCTCAGAGACGGCCAGAGGACACCCTCGCTTGTTTAGGTGAGAAAGACAGGTAGGAGGGGGAGGGGGGAAGTCAGGTGCAGGGCCCGCACAGGTGGAGTGCGTTCGGGGAGAAGAGTGGCGTGTTCCGTGTCAGAGAACCTGGCAAGCTGGTGCGGGGGGAGGATGGTGAGGAGAGTTGAGCAATTATTCCCCAAAGCAGAAAGCTCTAAAGTCTCCCTGGATCCTGGCGCCCAGCAAGCCTGAGTGCACCAGGGCTCGCTTCCCTCTCACAGGGGCTGTGGAACGTCCTTGCCGGCCAAAGCTGCTTGATGCGTCACGGAAGAACCGCAGTCAGTATGTAACGCTGTGCTTTGATTCTGCGATTGTGACGGATTCCATTGATCGAGCACTTCCTGCAGTACAGGCAGGCACTGGTCCTGCTTTACCTGCCTTATCCTGCTTAATCTTCAAGACAACTTTGCAAGGTAGATATTTTTATCTCCATTTTACAAGTAGTGGAAGAGAAATTCATAGAGATTAAAAGCCATAAAAAAAACGGCACCTAGACATGAACGTGATGCCACTCAGAGGTAGCAGAGTTCAAGCTTCAGCAACTTTTCCTGAGTGCTCGCCGGCCCCTCTCGCTGGCCCTGCCAGGTGCCCGTGGGCCTGTGAAACCACTGCTGCTACCGAAGGGAATGTCCTGAGCTTTGTGAGGTCAGAGTGCGGGCCTGTGGAGACAAGACAAAACCCTCGTCCCTCTCCGTAGCGTTTCATGAGGATGGTGCTAGCTTCTGAGCCACCGAATCAGTTGTCCACCCGTTGTTTTCTGTATTTCCTTTAGCGGCTGTGGCTGGGTGCTGGGGAGAAACAGATGAGCACCTGGTGGGCAGCCCGTCAGGAACTCACAGGCCACTGGAAATCGAAGCAGACACCAGCATGTTAAAGCCACGGTGATGAGTGTGTGTTTGCTGTTGGGCCTGGGATGCAGGAGGCAAAGACCGTGAGACTGTGAAGTTTGAAAGATGAATCTGGGGCGTGCCGTGAGGGACGCAGTTCATTGGTTCATAAATGATCCGTCAACTCCATGGACTCATCCAAGGATTTTCTGCAGGGAACTCTTCATGGCCAGCTCTGCGCATTGGAAAGATCCCTGCCAGGAATGGAGCGGGAGGGCAAACAGATCCTGATTCACGCGACAGCTCTGGCCTGCGTCCCCACAGGGAGGGGCCCTGCTCACTTTCAGTGTGAACTCTGGGTATTTACCGAGGTGAGCACATGGTCAGGATTTCCTCTTCTTCGTGCCTCACACCCCCGGACCGCGCCCCTGTGAGCGGATGTGACTTTTCCCTTCATGTACGACTCTGAGGAATATTGGGGCCATTAGAGATGACCCACTGTGGGCCTAAATGGTGAGTCCTGCTTGAGGAAAGGAAGCTGTTTCTTAATCTGCTCTGGCAACATCTTTATCTTTTCCATAATGGCTATTTAAACCTGCCAGGGGACGTCAGACTGACCCCTGCCTGCACCCAGGCGCTCAGCTCTGTCTGTGTCCTCTGGCCTCTGCCGTGGCCCACCCTCTGCAGCGCGGAGGCAGTCGTGCTCACTTCAAGCACGTTGCAGGAGGGTGGATGAGCCTGTGCCAATTGCCTGAGTGTCAGGTCAAGGAGGATGGCATTTCGCTCAGGCCGCAGGGACAGATGGGTCCCCAGACAGACCCTGTCTGTGTTCTCGAATCTAATTTACACTTATGATATGTGGGTTCCTCTCAATATGTGGGTCCTGTCACCCCTGCTGCTACTACTGAACCTCTATATACGTACTGGTCTCTGGGGACAGCTGGTCAAGCTGTCAGTGATGTAGGTCCACTCACCAGCATGTTGCTTTGCTGAAAGGTGTATTTTCCCATGGGACAGAGACAGGATTCAGGGAGCGTATCCACTTGAGCATGTCCGTCTCTTCAGTCATCAGATCCCTTCTTCCACGGTCTCCCAGAGGTCTGGCATTTCTGCCTCACTCGTGTGAGCCATCTTCTCTTTTCATGCTTCTTGGAGTCATCATACAGGAATTATAGCATCTCTTGGGACCTTGCTCAGTGTCTCTTCTGCATCCTACTGGAGAGCTTTGGAATCGAGTACTGACCATACCCAGCTTTGTCAAGCACCCTCAAGCTGTGTTCTCTGGGGTCTTACCGGCACACAGAACAGGATGACAAAGTCACATCACTCCTGGAGAAGAGTTCCTTCCTTCCTTACCAAGTGGGTTATGCTGTGACTTAGCCTTAGTCAAACATAGACTGATTGGCCAGGAAGAAAGGTGGAGCAGATCTGCAGGGTTCATGCTTTCCCACAGCCAGGAAACTCTGCACTGTCCTTTATGTTGGCGAAGCCCGGTTCTTCCTGGGGAGGAGGGGGCCGCTTGTGAAGGCTTAGTGGCACGGAGGGCCTGGGACGTCAAGATGGGCTCCTTTATCTAGATATCACCCATTCCATGTATCGGGGTCTCAGATTTTGCATCCAGGCTCCTCATCCTTCTTGGCATAACAGATCTGCCTTGGTTGGTAGCTTAACTGTTTTTGGAGCTTAACCCAGTAATTCAACCCTTGGCATTGTTCTCAACTTCCTTTGCCCTTTACAGAGAGGAAAGTCTCTTTATAAGCTACCAAGCTTTCACACTTCCCTTTCAATTGCTGTTCCATTATTCACTGCTATTCATTTCTTTTAAAGCATATCCATCAAAACCTGGCAAAGGTACCCAGTTCCATTGTCCTTATCATTTCAGGTCCTCTCATTCTCAAAGGTCTAACACATCACATTGGCCAGAAAAGTTTTTCCTTCCATATCCCATCCCAGTTCACAATGAGTGAGAGTTTAGCAAGGGTGTGGCCAGAGTGTCGGGCTAATCGCCACTCCCCCTGCTGGAACCTCACAGCTGACAGGCGACCACTCAGCTACCTACAAACCCAGAGTCTGCCTGCAATCTGATGTCACCTACGGAACTCCCTGCTATTCAAATTCCAAATTGTAGATTAGCAAACATATTTAGGAAGTTATCTTAGAATCCACACCTATGGAGGAGGAGGGAAGGGAGGGATTGACCAGGGAGAATGTGAGCTGGGAATCAGTTCCTGAAGCCCTGGCCAGCTCCAAGGTAGCACTGAAACTCTGTGACTTCTCTGAGTTGTCTTAAATTGGGCAAGAGACGTGGTGGCCTTTATTCCTGCGTGCAGATCGTTCATGATGTGGGTCAAGTGGGAAGCAGGCCAGACCTTGGATGAGATCACTCTTCAACTTGAAACAACCTTGATGTGGGTATGTAGAGGTAAAAGCAAAATAATTAAAATTTCCTGATTCCTGTTTCTCAGTTGTAAAATTAAATAAAACTAGATTCCTGTTTCTCAGTTGTTCAAGTCACATGTAGCTCATGGCAGTTATCAAACTGAATAGCACAGGTAAAGAGCATTTCTTTTATTATTATTATATTCTATTGCATTATACTATTTATATTATGTGAATTATATTAATTTGTTGTACATCGCTCTATGCATTTTTGGATATTGACATCATACTTCATCTGTGTTTATTTCACACCCTCCCCCAGAGTCTGATGCTTCTGCCATCACCTTGTTGATGCCTGCCTTTACATCATTACAGAAACTTCTCCTGCATGAGCCCGTTTATCACTGATGAGTTCCAGCATTTTTGCAAGGTTGTCTGCTTCACATGACCCAACTCCGACGGTTTTGTTTCCCAGCTGAAACTCCGGGTTATTTAAATAAGGAAGCCTATCTCCATTAGCCCTGGACTCCAACTTTTGTCCATCCACCCCCAGCCTTTCGGAGGCTCTGTGTTTAAATCAGCAAATGCAATGAAGGAAAGTGGCATATCATCATGAGCTCACATTTCTGTGCTTTCTTTCTCTGTGGTCTTGGTCCCTGTGTTCTCATGGACTGAGTAGTTTTCCAATGGCTTTAGTGATGCCAATTATTTAAAAAAGCACTTTATCCTGATTTTGTTTGATTCAGGGCAGAGCATGAGTTGTAATGAGCTAACTTGCCTTTCCGGGTTTCCTACTGACTGCCCACTTTCACAGAGTCTGCCCTGATTTGGCTCTCGTGCCATCCTTCACCTGGTTTCCTCTATCTTTCTGACTCCATCTGTCTTCTTTGCTGGTTCCTGTTATCTAAGTCTGGTTCTTGGCCTTTTTTAATCTTTTAACATTCCTTTGGTTAAAATCATTTCAATCCACAACTTTGCCACCTATCTGATAAAGATTTACCAAGTTTACATTTTGACCACAGTTAAGTCAGGTCCTACTATCTGTCCCCAGGACACCCCAGGTTCTCCCAGTGATAACATTCATCACACATTGGTTACAAAAAAAAAAAAAACAGTAAATGATTTGATGCCACGACACAGAGTTTTGGGTTAGAAGTGCTTAAAGTAGGTCAGGATTTAACGAGGGACTCAGTCGTGACTGGCACTATTGAAATTCAAGAGCTCTTGACAAGAGGATGGGAAGCTGGCAGAGCTGGCCCTGGGAGAGCTCTGGATTATTTATAAAACACATCGGAGAAACAACTGAAGTGCTTCTACAATGAAGTGCGATGTCTTCGATGATGAAACATTATTGCTTATAATCCCACATGCACCAGTGCCGAAGACTATATCTTTGGTTTCATGGCAGCCTTTGCACGTGTGTGGGCTGATGGACTTGCCTCCCCTCTGGGGATAGCCTGAGGACACGTTTAGAAATACTGTTGTGCAGAATGCGACTCCAGTGCTTGTGACGTTCAAGGTTGGGACCAGTTCATGATGATCTGAAAGGTGCTCTGGTGTCTTGGTCAGAGATGGGAATGAAGAGACAGAAGACTTGGGTTCAACTGTGGTTCCATCACTGACAGCCTGTGTGGATTTGTTCTCACCTCCCATGTTTCGTATCATGGATTTCTGTCTCAACTCCTTTACCAGGAGACCAAGTCAGGAGAAAGTAGGGAGAAAAAGAATGACCTTTACAAAGGCAGCTTCCAATGTTCTGGGGTGCAGACCCACCCTGTTGGCAGGAGAAACTACAAAGCCACATCACAGGGGAAAGGACTGCAGGGAGGGAGATGGAGGCCTTTTCTGACAGGCCTTCAGATGTAGCCATGTAAGACCTCACCGAGAAGGTTAATTGGCAGTGTATGCAGGGAGTGATGGAGCACCTGAGCACCTGCACAGGTGGGGCAGCGTTAAGAAGTGCATTTGTCAAAAAGAGGTGGGATAGCAGGGGATGGGGAGGGAAGGGGGAAGCAGAGGATAGAGGGAAGTGAAGAAGTCATAGAGGTGTGACCTCCAAACACAGGAGCTTGGAAGGCACAGTGAAGATTTGGACTGAAATGAGAAACCACTGAAGGTATTCTGAACAGAGGTACAAGATGCCTTAACTTTCTGTTCTTCCACTCTGGTCACTGGTTGGCAGATTTGGGGACAGCAAGGGTAGAAGTGGGAGAGATGCTAGGAGACCGTTGCAGTGAATCAAGGTGATAGATGTCTACGAGATGGTGGCGATTATTAAGACCCCATCAGCTCTGGATGCATGTTGCAGAAACAGACATTTACTGAGGTGGGTGTGGGGAGAGACGGAGAACAGTCACGGGGGTTCAACCCTTTTTGTCTTGAATAAGTGGAAGAACCGTTACCTTTCACAGGTAGTGATCCTAGGAAGGGCAAGCTGGGCCCTGGAGGTGAAGATAAGGAATTTGGTTTTAGGCATGCTGAATCAGAGATATTAGAGCATATTTCTTTTTAAAATTATTTGTATTTTTACACATTAAAATAAACTCATATGTAGCAGTTCCCCATTCCTCATATGTGTCAACACACCCTGCCCTCCACCTAATCAGCAAGTGTTCTTCACCGCTGTCCAGTGGGTTCCACCACCATATCTCCCCCAATCCCCCACCTTCCCCTCCCATTCCCTACTGGTCACTTCAGTTCTGTTGCAAGTGCCCAAGGGTTAGTTTTGTTTCACCTGTTTCTTTGTTTTGTCTGTTCACATTCCACCTACGAGTAAGGTCATCTGGTATCTATCTTTCTTCTTTTGAATGTCGTCGTATATTCCATATCAGCATAAATAGGACCTTATTCTAGGTTTTCTTTTACAACCTGACTGACACACAGAACTGAATTTATGTCCCAGCTTTGATAAAGGCAGATTGCACATACTGCATGATTTTTGCCATCTTCAAAAATAGATGTATCTTCAAAACCACAGCATTGTTTTCTGTTATTCCATTACACTTACAAAGAATTAATAAAATAGGTACACAGGATATTGTTACTAATTCATTAAGCTTTTGGATTGCCATGTTGGCCTTTGTCCCTATGGGTTCACTGGATTTAAGTACTTGCACCTTTGCTGAAACTTGGGCACTGGTAGGTTGGGGTGAACCACTGAATGAATGAGTCTGTTCATACCTGGCTTCACACTTGACCTCAAGGCACCACTGTCGCCCATTTTTACGGTATTATTTCCTAATTAGAAGTTTTGCAAAGGTCTCAGAAAAAACTTCCTGAATGGTTACGGTATGGTGGAAACTCTGGACCTGGGCAAGCAAAAGACGTTGAGTCTCCTCTGAACCCTGCTTGGAACTACTGTCACTGAAGATGCAGAACTGTTGGCAATAATTAAGCATAGAATAGTCCTTACAGAGCAAACCCAAATGCAAGAAACCAGATGTGTATATTTGCAGTCTGACAATCTATACTCTTAGAGAATAAACCATATATAAGCTAATCAAAGTTTTAATTTATTGTTCAAATTAAAAAATTGAAGCACCCTAAATACAGAAAAAAAATTGTTTTTACTGAAACACATCTATTTATTTTATATATTCAATAGACATCAACAATTTACAGTGATCTATTTCTTGGTATTATTGCCCTTTAATAGTTTGATCGAATTATTCTTTACATAACATAAAGTTCACCCATTTCAAGTGTACAAGTCAATTATTTTTAGTAATTTCATTAAGTGGTACAACCATTGTCCTAGTCAGTTTTAGAGTATTTTAAATCACTCAGCGGCATCACTCATGGTCCCTTCTAGGTGACTCCCATTCCTTCTCTGAGTTCTAGACAACCACTGGCTTAATTTCTGTTGCTCTAGATTTAGCTATTTTGGACATTTAGTATTTGAAATCACACACTCTGTGGCCAATTTCGCTTTTCATAATGTTTCTGAGGTTTGTCCAAGCTGCTGTGTGTGTCAGCACTTCATTATTTTTTATGACTGAAGACTATTCCATTTTATGGACACACCACATTTGATTATCCACTCACTCACCATGTACGCTGGCCATGTACTCTGTTTCCACATTTTTACTTTTATGTATAATGCCGCCATGAGCACTCATGTGTAATTCGGTGTTTGAATTTCTCTTGGGGAGATACCTGAGAGCGGAATTGCTAATTCAAGTGATCGTTTATGTTTTATTTTTTTAGAAACTGCTGAACGACTTTTCGAAGCACTACATCACTTCATGCTACTATTTGCAAGGTGCAAAGTTTCCTGTTTCTTCATATGCCCACAACATTTGTTCTGGTTATCATATTCTAGCCATCAGTGGATCCGAATGTTATCTCACTGCACTTTACTTTGCATTTTCGTTATGATTAATGGTGCTGAGCAACTCATGTGCATGTTTGCCTTTAGTAAATTTTAATCAGTGAAATACCTGCCGATCTTTTGTCCTTTTTTTTTTTTTTTGGATTGCTATTTTTTTATTGAGTTTAAGTATTCTTTATAAATTTTGGCTACAAATTCTTGAACATGGATTTTCTTCTGGACTGTACCTTTGCTGAAGCAAGAATGAAACCTTGGGAACTGCTAGGTTAGGGTGAATAATTGTCTGTTTTCTATTTTCTGCTGGTCTGTTGCATGCATTTTCATTAAAGGATGACTTTTAGAGTTTTTGAATTGTAATGATATCTATTTATTCTTTTATGAAATATGTTTTCGGTGTCATCTCTAAGATCTTTGCTTAACCCAAGTCTCAAAGATGACCCCCCCATTTAAAAAATTTGTAGCTGTGAAGTCTGTGACCTTGCTGAATTAATACTTGTGTATGGTGTGCGGTAAAAGTCATATTTTATGCATTGATTAGTTAATTGTCAAACAGACTATCTTTTCTCCAATAGCTTTCCTTGACACCTTTTTCAAACTGAGTTGACTATAAATGTAAGGGTTTTATTTCTGAACTCTGTATTTTCTTCCATTGATTTATCCTGTCAGTATCACACTGTTTTCATAACTCAGTTTTTAAAGTAAGTTTTAAAAGTGAGGAGTGAAAGCTCTCCATCTTTGTCTTTTTAAAAAATTCTTCTGGTTGCCTTAGGTATTTGTTAGTCAGGGACGGGCTCATTCCCTGCTCACTTTATTGGCCAGCAATGACCGGGGCTCTGAAAACCACCTATTCACCACCCCTATTCTAGGAAGTACTGATTCCTTAGCTTTTTGTTTCTCAATCTCTGCAAAAATCAGCTCTTTGCTAGTTCAAAGACTGATTTGCATATGCTGTGTTCTCTTGCTTAGCAAAAATAACTTCGGCATCTTGTTCCAGATGGAGTGAGTGAGTAGAGGCATAGACACTTTCACCAGTAGAGGTGTTCTGATGTGGGCGGGAGGCCCTTGTCTGGTGACCTCATGCCAACCCGTCTGGTCCTCAGGCCCCTTTTGTGATGTGATGGCCCTCACATTTGAGTCAGATTTGAGTGCAGATTGATCTTATTGAGTGTCATTGCTGAATTTATTATGTGATCCTTGAATTTATAGTCAATAAGGAGATTATTTAAGGGAAATGAGTAGTTTACTTTGAAAGTAAACAGTGCTGTCTATACTCCTGTCATTATTCCTTTTATGCTGTCCTTGCTTTGTTTACTTTCACTTTTCTATTTATACATCATCTAGGCCTTCGTGTTTTTGCATTGTCTTTGATTGTCTTGGATCTGTTGAATGTTCCAAAAAAGTGCTGTGTAAGTTACAGGAGACGCAAGCTCATTAAGCTTCTGGCCCATGGCGCCCCTGCTGCTGAGGATTATGGGTTCATTAGCTCACAATCAATGGTTGGTTAGACCAGCGACTGATATGAGCAGAACCATTGGTCAACATTTACCTTGGGTACTTCACTGAAATCGCAAGAATGCTTCTTGTGGTATTGAATACAATCAGTGATGCTCCTTCTTAGATTGTTAAGAATGGAGGACACTCTTCTTCACCCTCATTAGCTGCGATGTCTTCTTTTCCGGTTTCTCCTGGGCTCACCTGCATCAACACTGAAGCGTCCTCCTGGCAGAACCTCTGCTTCCTAAATGTTCCCTTACTGTACTCCTCATTCTTTTACCTCTCATGGTAAAAGGCAGCATTCCCTGAGAATGATCCAGAATTCAGTGGCCATTATGGGAGACTTTTAATATGTCAAGAAGGATAGATTCAAGAGCAACTCTGGAAAGGAGGCACAATGCCAACCACTCAATGACTGGCCTTTTTGATCGATATTCTGAAGCTTCAAAATGAAACACTGACTCTCAAATAAACTCTCTTAAGAACTGTGTAACCAAGTCAGAGGTACAGGAACTTTACTGAAAATACTGGAACTTGCTGAAATCCTCCCACCCTCTTTCTCTCTCTCATCCCCACCAGTTTTATTATCACCACCTGCTTTCTTGCCTTCTGGTCTTTCCCCTGACCTTATGAACATACCTCCCTCTCCTCAAGGTTCCCTACTCCTCGGATAAAGAAAAAGCACACTCTACAGTGTGCTCTCAAAGTTGCTGTATCGTAAAGTCTAGAAGTTGAGGGTCCTACTTAAGGATTCCCTCAAATCTTAGGAAAACAGATAAACCAACAAAACATGAGACTGTGTTTTTTACCTGTGTTTCAGACTTTGAGATTGTCCCAACAGTGTTCCTTATATTTCCACCCCTTAGATGGGGGGTACTCCAATGTTCCCTGGTGGGAGAGACTCCAAGAAGGTTTCAATAGCCTGGCTGTGCATAATTATGAAGAAAAAGACCTTTAAAAGGCATAAAATAGAGGAAATGCTTTGCATTTCTCCTAACAGTTGTTTGGACAAGGATTCAAAATTGTCAACAACATAAAGATGAATCAAGGGAAAATTTAAGGATAGACTCTCTGACATTTTAAAGCAATATTCTGGCTTAACAGGAGGCTTATCTTCTCTCTGAAAATGGCCTCAGATATAAGATGGGAGACTTTGGAGGATAAAAGACACAGTTGACTCCAGTGGGGTGTGAATCTCAACTCTGATGCAGTGCCCTCTCTGCTGCTTCCACTGACCTGTCCTGGGCAGAGGAGTCAGCCATCAGGGCGTGTGAGGCACGGCAGAGGCTATTTCATGAACAGAAGAGTGCAGCTGTGGATGAGCCTTGTGACGTGTGGGGGAGCGTCTGAGAGGCAACGGGCAGATGTGGGGTGGTGTCCATGCATTCACTTATCTTCTCTTGTCTGCGTCCTTCGGACTCTTGTATAATGGATGTCTCAGCCCAAATCTGGTTCTGGGGTGAGGGAGGACAGAGAGTTGAGAGCCAGAGAGATGGAAGGACAGAAGGAGGGATAAGATATAGCTACATCTGCATCTGTATCTGTATCTATATCCATATCTATATCTGTAGCTATTAAGAGAGAGAAAGGAGAAGGTAGAGGAGGAAGAGGAGAAAGAGAGGGAGGAGGAGGAAAAGGAGGAGGAGGAGGAAAAGGAGGAGGAGGAGGAGGAGAAAATGAGGGGAAGGAGGAGGAGGAGAAGGTGAAGAAAGGAAGACAAAAAGGACACAGAGCTGAACCAAACAAGGTTCTACTTTGTGAAAATGGAAATAGCAGTTGGAGAACCAGATGATCTAAGATAAAGTCCTCAAAGAAGGAGGAATAAAATAAACTGGATTAAGTTGCATCTTTCCATTGTGATTTCTCTCTGAGAGATCAGAGAGGACTGCGGTGCCGGGACAAGTTGCTGAAAACAGGTCCCTGGTGTGTCCCCTTTCTGCGGAGACTTCTTTCCCTGTTCATATAGCAGGCAGCAGGCATCTGTAGTGACAGGCGCTGGGACGCTGGGACGGCAGGCAGGCATCACCCTCCACTGGCGGCTCCTCTGGGATGCTGGGTCAGAGGGCATCCTCGCCCCTGCTCCCCACCCCAGCCTGCAGCACACAGCTCACTGCGTCTCCCTCTAACGCTCACCCATCTCTTTACAGAGAATGGGGCAGCCGCTGGCCTCAGGAGGGAGAGTCCAACGATGGAACTTAACACACAGCCGGGTGTCCACCGCTCTCTCCCTGTTAGAGGCTGCATGTCCCTGCTGTGCTGGGAGCTCTCCGCAGAGCCAGACCATGACTGTCCCTGCATAAATATCCTCCAGGGTGTTTACAGTGTATAGGCCCACCTGCCTCGCTCTGCAACCTGGAGCTGTCCCCTTAGGTCACCCATAGAAGCAGCGTGTGGAGTTTAGTATGCGTCCTCCGTCGTCAGGACAAAACTCAAAAGCTGCAGTGCACAACAGCTTGAAGAGCGAAGCTATTTTTATCAAGCCACAGGCAGGCGACCTATTCGTGGCTCAGAGCTGTGCTGGCAAGTCAGGCTGTCCGGGCTGGGATTCTGGTGTCCTTCACTAGCGGAATGACTGGGGGCGTGCTATAACCTCCTGTTTGTACAGTGGGAGTGACCGCAGTGCCTCCTTGCATCTGCGAGGAGAAGCCGGGAGCTAGAACCTGGGGTGTCTGCAGGCCCTCCCTGGCCCAGTCAAAGCACAGTCAGTGCTGGTGCTGACCTGCCCTGTCGCCTTCTCTCTCACACTGCCCCACACGGCACAACTCCAGGGGCGCCATCTCATAGGCTGACCACACGGACGGTTTTACACGGGACAGTGCCAGTATTTTTCTGTTTTGTTTTTTTTTTCATATTTCCTGACGGTCCTGTCATTTTAATAAAATGTCAATGTTGTCTCATTTTTCATAAACCAAGGCTGTCTTTAATGCGAGGTAAAAGGGGCAGCTGAGTTGCCCCAGTCCATCTGTTGAGGAGGCCAAAAAGCAGCTCCCCCTTTGGTCCCACGTTGAAGATGGTGCTTGCGGGCACTGACTGTGGTGGGCCGTGGCAGATACTGCTGTTCCCGCCCTGTGAGGAAGCAGGAGTCGCGGGAAGAGAATTCCTTCCCGCCCGATGTGGACATTTCTTCAAAGGGAGCAGAACACCACAGCATTGTCCAATCACAGATAAGTACCATGGGGGTTGTCTCTGCTACTAGGGGCTTTCTCTGGCACTGTAGGATTGTCCCTGGTACTATGGGGTTGTCTCTGGCATTTTGGAGTTATCTCTGGTACTGTAAGGGTTTTGAGCATTTCTGGCATTTGGTCGGTTATTGGGCATTTCTGGAACTAGAGTGGTTAAAGCAGCGACAGGTGTTTTTAGGCAGGACATTTAGGGTGAAGCTTAGAGGGACACACAGTTTGGTTTTTACTTAAGGTGCCAAAATTCCCCGCACCTGCCTTAGCCATTTGAATGAAGTCCCTCCCACCAGACCACATGTTATTATTGCGGGATCACTGATCAGCATCACGGATAAGTACTTGTTGCTAGCCTGGCTGCTCTGCTCCTGCTCATATTGCTCGGCCTTCTCCACTTCCCTTTGTCACCAGCACATAATCTTGTCTCATTTTTGCCATCTCCATGTCCTGTTTTTGTCTCAAGGAAATCTGGTCAATCTACATCACATTGAACTCAACGCAAATGCTGCTGTGGGGTTGCATGGGAGGACTTGGGTTCCTGCTCCTCACCGGCCCAGCCTGTTCTGTCTGCTGTGATTTGGGTGATACACTTGGGACTCTTTGCTGCCCTACTGGCTTCTGGGGTCTTCAGTCTTTCTGGGGTCAAAGAGTAAATGCACAGAAACTCAGTGAAAACCACTTGATGAGACTGATTCTAACTTGGATGGCTTTTGTCCTGTTGGATGGTTATACACAGATAGGATGCAATACAGATAGGGTGCAATAATATTTTCTCTGCTGAAAGACAGATGGTGTGATTCTCCTACTCCAGAAAGCACAGTAGGGTAGTGGTTGGACATTACTCTGGAAGAGACACAGAACATGTCTGTCCTGCTCATCATGAGCCAAGAGCATGCTTGGTGTGTAAGAGTTAATACAGCAATACATGTTGAATATTTAATGAAGCAAGGATGTCAGCATACTATAATTTATAAAACGT
Organism: Solenodon paradoxus; assembly: GCA_004363575.1. NCBI lineage: Eukaryota > Metazoa > Chordata > Mammalia > Eulipotyphla > Solenodontidae > Solenodon > Solenodon paradoxus. Next base: position 32,306 of record RJWH01005534.1, on the reverse strand, counting down.
TTTCTGATCCTCTGATTTTATTTTAAAGGAAAGGTGCAGACAAGTAGGCCGGAAGAGAGAGGAAGAGGAAAGCGCTTCATTTATTTATTTTTTGGTTACTTGTTCACATTGGTTGTTTTCCCAGGCCCAGATCTTGAAGCTGGGGCTTCAGGATGTATGTGGGATTGCTCCCACTTGGCCACCAGGGTGCGCCCTCTCCTCTGTTCTCAGCAATCATTTGAGCAAAGTGTGCATCAAGTATTGCAGCTGGTGTAACATATAGGACAAAACATACACAGCACATGCTGCTTAAGGACAGAGATATATTCTGAGAACATTAAGTGCTTTGCCATTAGGGCCATAATTTCACAAACCCAGCTGGGGTAGCTGCTGCCCACCTAGGCTCGATGGTACAGCACCCTGGAACCAACATCACGTGCGAGGGCCGTTGCTGACCGACATGTCACTGAGCGAGTCATGATGACAGAGTGTCAGACGTGCTCGGAAGTGTGTGTCTTTTTGTGCGAGCAGCCATCCAATGTGGATGCTCCCCGTGCATGTTTGGCTTCGCTCCGTGTTCAGACTGAGGGTCCTTGGGTCTCACTGTCACCCACATTCATTCTGTGGCAAGGAAAGAGGGTGAACCCTCAACCACTTCTGTAAAGCTTTGCCTTGAGTGTGAGCACATCCCCCTGCCCCTACTCTCCAGCTGAAAAGTAGGTTCAGGGTGACAAGGAAGTGCAAGCGGGGACTGGAACATAATGGACCGGATGACCAGTTTGCTTCCGAGGTCACAACTGTACTACAGAGGAATGAGCACATATTCATACACAGCCGGTCAGCTCTGCTGTTGGCTTAATGTGAAGACACCCAGTGGAAACTAACTATTAGAAAAATAACTGCAAAAGACTAGAATTCTGAAAAGAGAGGGATGGGATTCCTCCACATCAGAAGTGAGGGAGAGCAATGTTCTAACAGTAAACATGGCAGATCAAGGCCAGGTCACAGAATTGTCTTGTTTCCGGTCATGGAGGGGCTTGTGCCCTCTCACTCTCAGCCTGAAACACGTGTTGACGCTGTTTCCTCATTTAAGACAAAGTCCTTTGATGTTCAATTCCCTTTAAAGTGATACTGAAGTTGAACACTTAACTCATCTTTCAATCCCCTTGGTGAACCTGTCTCTAAACATCACTCAGGGTTAACTCTCATTCTGTCTACTTGTGCACTTGAACGGAGCAGTCACTTCTGTGCTGTTCCACCCCATGGGTCCCCTTCCCTAGAATTGCCTTTTCTGCTGCTCCACCAGCTGAAATCCCTCTGAGTCCTCAAGGCCCATGGACATGCTTCATTTTCTGAGAAGGCCAGTCTGATTTTCCCAGTCAGAATAAATCACCCTGAGTTCTCCTTGCTACTCATCTAGCAATTTGGCTTGTTCTACTCCTCTGTTGTCCCCAGTAGGTTGTAAACTTCGTGGGGGCAAGGAACCATCTTACTTAAAATATTTTTGCATGGCCCTTACATACACCATCTGTTTCCCATTTAGACTGATTGCACTGGGCATGGGTCCACTTGAGCTGGTCAGCTTTGCTATTTCCTTGTCGGGGTATAAATTGACCAGGTGTGATTGAATGGATCAGCTGCTTGGCGAGATGGCTTTTCCTTCCTAGTCATTAGAGGATTTGATGTGATTGTGGACAAATGCAGACTTGGTCCTGTTTCAGTGCTTCTCAAACTTTATTGTACTTACAAATCATGTGGGGACCTTGTTAAAATGCAGACTCTGATTTAGTAGACTCTAGGGTGGGACCTGCCAGTGTGCATTTCTAACGAGCTCCCACGTGATGCAGACTGCACTTTGTGCTGCAAGGACCTTATGTTTTATAAAGAATTTGTTTTGGATAATTCAGAAGTTGTTTTTTGAATGTGATCAGTTATTTACTTTTCTGATGTGTTATAATCCCAGATACTTTTATTAGTCATGTACCTATCTGGTTAAAAAGAGAGAGATTTAATCCATCTAGCTTTTGTTTCATCAGCCTTCTGCAGGAGTCATATAATAGACTGCAATGAAAAAAATGGTTATGATAATAGATGAAATTTATTAGTTACTTACTGTGTAGTTGACTTATTCCATACATTAACTTACACATTCTTACCTGAACACTCTTGGTTACTATTCCTTTTTTTCACATAGTAAATTGAAGTCGAGGAAACTGAAGAAAATTTCAGAGTAATACATAGCACATGTCGGAGCTGGGCTTTGAATGCACCTGTGTCTGATTCCAGAGAACAGAACACTTAACATCTACTCTACCCTGCTTTGGTGGTCATCCCATCTTATCTGCAGATGTTTATTTGATTGATTAGATTTCCTGTGGTCCCTCTCTTACACACACACACACACACACACACACACACACACACACACACACACACACACACACCCCCCCCCCCCC
>RJWH01005534.1:0-29771 GCA_004363575.1 Solenodon paradoxus | reverse complement strand
GGGGCTGGCTCACCTTTGCTCATCAAGGTTCAAAAACCCATTGGTCATGTTATCCAGAGTTAATTGTCCTGTGGGTGATTTTCTCCTGCTTGAATATCCCCCTACACTAAATCACTCTTGGAGCTCCTGTTTCATTGGGGATGTTTTCTACCTGGGTTGGTGTTTTCAACATTAAATCATCTCTCCTCAGGAGAAAAGGCTAGTTTTCTCACACATTTGATTTATAGTTCCAAGGAGGAAAAAACACATGAGAGTTCCATTACTGCGTTGTTAATAATTCTTCAGTCTGTTAGAATTTTAAATTAGCATGGTGATGACAACAATACAAAGGAAACAAGACAATGAGTACCACTAATGAAAATATCAGGAAGCCCCTAATATGTTATTGCGTATAATCATTGGCAATGCAATTTCTTTTCTTAAAAAATATTGTTATTGAATGCATCATAGCATTGTACAGGTTTTAGGTGTGCATCAGAGTAAATCAACATCTGTATATAATACATTAAGTTCACCACGAATGGTCCAGTTTTTTCTTTACTATATAATTGATTCCTTCTACCCAATTTGTCCCCTCCCTTTTCTTCCTGCAACCACTATAAATATGTATATAGGTGTATATATATATGTGTGTGTATTATGTATATGCACATATGTATGCATATGTATGTGTGTGTATATATAGATACATAGATAGATATATTCATCATTATCTTGCTGTAACCCAGAGAAGTACCTGGATAGATATGAACCACACAGCCACATAGATGCACATTCTAAGGAGCTTCTGTGCTTAGTCAATTTGCTCAATTCTCATGTCAGACCCAATGCAGCACCATGTTTGAGGTGAAGACTTACTGGAGAAGCTTGGTTTTGAGTTCCTGTTCTGACTCTTACTTGTTGGGAGATCTTAGATACAGCATTGAACTTTTCTAAACTCAATGTTTTCATCTCAAAAAATGGGGGAGCCTTATAAGCTTCTGTGCCTGGATGATGTAGGATGTAGGGAGCGTAGCAACATTTAAAAAGTGACAGCTGGAGGACTGGCAGCAGCTGTTGATCAGGCACTCCTTGCTCTGTGGCAGGTGTGACAGAGCGGCTGCCCACTAATCTAGACACACACACATGAAAACAGAGATTCGGCTTCCTCGCGGCATATATTTTGTAGACTCCATCCTGAAGGCTGTCTTAGTTTTAAATGTATGTCCTTCCAAACCAGCTTTTTAAATAAGATTGATGTGTCCCACAGAATTGTTGTCACTTATCTTTTCAGGATGGGGTGAACGTTAATGGATGAGTGTGCCAGGAAGCACCCTCATTTGGTACAGTGTTCTTCCTCTGATAAGCCTCTTCTGCATCTGTAGTTCCTTCTCAACGCTCTGCACTCACTGTACAACTTTCCTTGCTGGTGCCGCCATGTGCCTGGACACCTGGCATTCCCCCGTGCCGTTGCTCAAACATGACGCACCCTTCTCTCTCTCCCACTCTTTGTCTTGTGAAACATCTCAGTTGTTGACATTCAGGCCAACTATTTTCTCTGCTGTCTTCCTTGAAACCCTCTTTAGAAAGGCACATGCTTCTTCTCTGGGCTCCCTGCATCCAGGTTTCCGTCACATTTTTCGTTCTACTTTGCATATATGAATATCCTCTGAGTGAGATGATGATCTCCTAAGACAGACTGTACCTGATCATCTGATTCAGGAGCTGGGATAGAGCAGATGATTTGCCATTTCTTTGGTACATACATTTTAAATGATCCCAGCCAATAGCTATGGATTGGAGAAGGTCAGTTAGGAGAGATAGGAGACAGGTGCATAGCCAAGACACAAACCAAATAGTCTGAGATTTAGGAAAGAATCATGTTAAGGGAGATTTGATCATCAGTCACATAGATCAAGTCAAATTGGCAGAGGAAGAGGCATCATTTTCCCATGAGGGAGACTGAGTTTCCTCTTGGAAGAAATGTGGAAAATAACATATGGCAAAGATAGTAACAATTCTTCCAATGGACCTCCAAGGAACTTGTAGCCATTTATCAAGGAACTCTGTGTGGTGTGAAGGGATCAGCAATTCCCTACCACCAGGAAGAACACTGCACCTGGCTAGTAGAGGGGTTGGTATCTACATATTTTTCTCTTTTTGCACCTATGTTATCTTTATTACCTAGCATAGTTGTGAACACACTGTAGATGTTCAGAAATAAATAATTGTCCAAGGAATGAATATAATATAAATTGTTTTTTTGATATATGTAACTTTTCTCTTAGGATGACTTCTTAAAAGTAGTTACCAGGTAGTGAATTATTTTAAAGTTTAAATTTTATTTTAGTAAATTTCTTTCAAGAATTAATACCTGGTTACCTAGCTCTTGATGGTTTGTAGAATTTGTTACGGATGGCACAACTGCTTCTGTGCCTATTGTTTCTTCACTTGATTTTCCAGATTCTCAGTTCTCTCCTCAGTAGCACTGATGTATAACTATTTTCCAGTTGGGTAGGTGGGAAAATAGCCCCATACTTTGTGATTGTTTATCAAATTAAACTTGCATTAGCTACTTGATTTTCTTCTGTTTGCTAATATTCTTATTTATCTTCCAATTAAGGATTCACCTATTTATAATAAACTCTTTAAAGAAAAATATGAAACAAGGGTGTGAAGAATTTATTAGGTCCCTGTTGCTCACTTGGAATTCTGTCCTTTAAATTGTGTATAGATGTTTATTTATGTTGTAATATAGCACATCTTCCAGTTTTCTAATTTGTGGCTTCTTCTGTTACTTTTATGCTGAGAAAGTCTATCTTCTTCTATAGAGCAATAAATACTCTTATGTTTGTACCTCTCTTCTTAATACATACAAATTGTTCATTTAAACAGGATTTATTTTGCTGTATTGTGGCGAGAACCTAAATTTGATGCATTTTTTAGCGAAAACCATTTTTTATACTCTGTCTCGAATAATCTATCCTTCCCTATTTATTGCTTTTCTTCCTTTATCATATATTAGCTTGTGTATATGCTATTCTGTTTTTGATCTATGTGCTCTGGTTCACTGTCTAGTCCAAGATCAGCTATATGCTAATTGACCTTCAAAAATAATGGCTTTACTGTGGCATAATTCATATTTCAAAAAATTTATCCTTTAAAAATATACAATGCAGTGAATTTTTTCATTATGCAGTTATCTCCACCATTTAATTTTAGAGTATTTTCATTATCCAAAAAAGAAACCACCTTTTCCCAAGTAGCTGAATTATTTTATATTCTCACCAGCAAAATATGAGTGTTTACCCTTATTGAAAAATTTTCTGTGTAGCATTTATGAGATTATATTTTTCTAAAATTAATTTATAAACTTTAGTTGTTTTATTTTCTAATTATTTCATATTCATTCTAATACCTCACTGTGTTCCTGTTATCTTTTTAAATTAAAGTGTTTTCTTCACTTATAATGAAATGTAAAAAATTAAAGACTGCAGTTTAACTTTTGTATCATTTTGGACACGTTACCTATTTCTCATTTAAAATATTTGTGATTATCTTGCATTTTCTGCTTTACTCAACTCATTTGGGGGAGTATTAACTTTTTATTTTCAAGTGCTGTCAGTGGTGGCATAAAGTCTCACATAAGGATTTAAAAAATATGAAGTAGGGGGACTAGTTACATAAAGCATTTTGCACAGTAGAAATACTATCTTTTCCTTTCTTCCCTCCTTAACTTCATTCATAACACTCTGCTTATTTCTCCCTTTCTATATTATTTGAGAATAAAATATTTGGACCATCCTGAAATTTATTTTTTACTCATCCTATAATTTATAAAGTGCAAGAATGTGTATTTGCCTTCTATTCAAGGTCCCTGGAGCACAGCAAGATGTACTGATCTGAAGACTCTTCTCTCCCTGCTCGCTCACATCTTCCCTTTCTCCCTCCTCTTCCTCCTCCCCTTCCCTGTCCTCCCCTCTCCCTTATTCCTCTCACTTAACCTACAATTCTGTGATTGTTTCTCCTTTTTTCTTCTGGAATTTGTACTGCTTGTGATTTAGAAATTTATCTTATGGATCAAACATTCATTATTTTAATATCTCATTGATTTTCCTGTCTATTCTGAGATTAAATCTACAGCTTACTCTCTACATCATTTAATTCATTACAGTGTTATTTCCATCTTACTGTCTTGCAATACTAATTTTAATTGTTATTGTATTTCCAGTGTCATTGCAGTTTTACCTGAGTGGAATTAACCATCTTCATCTTTTCTGGTATTCTTGTTTTTATGTCTCCTGAATGTCTTTTCAAAAAGTGTTTCCTTTTGCATATTGGTGATGAAACCAAGCAAAAACATAACAGGTAGCTTTTGTGATCTTAAAAAAGGAACACTACAAGACCCACTGACTTATAACACCACATTCACTGCTACTCATGTTCCTGTAGGTTAGTTGGGTGGTTCTTGGCTCTGAGCTGGTTTTACTGAGTGTGGATGGTTTAGGATGACATTACACACAGGTCTGGCAGTTCCAGCAATGCTGGTGACCTTCGCTGAGACTTATGATCTTCCATCCTCCAGGTGGCCTAACTCAGGTGTCTGCATATAGTGGTCTCAAGGTTCCATAGGACAGAAAGAGAGGGCAAGCCAGAAAGATGTAGGAGTCCTCTTGAAGCCTCATCTTGCACCGTACGTACTAAGGTTTCATTGGTCAAAGTTAAGTTTCAGGCTGGTCCTGAGTTTAGTGTGGGAAATCACAACCAGACGTTCAGAACAATATGTGTTCATGCCTACAGACTCCATGGGCTTGATAGCTTCTTATTTCTTATAACAAATTTTTTTTTGAGACCTGCTGTGCCTCCAACTGGTTGAGTTAATACTTCCATGATCTTCTTGAAAGTTCTGTTTAGGTGGGTTGTAGAATCTTTGCCAATTTCTTAATGAGGAAGATTGGTGTAAATGTCATATTTATCCCCATTTTCTTTCCCATCAGAAGATGCTACACCAGAGGCACGAAGCAGGACCTCCCTTCCCTTTTGCTAGTTCCCTGACTGCCTTCCAGGGACTCTGCTGCTCTGCTCCACCTGGGAGATGTGCTTAGGCATCAACTTTGATTTCAACCATTTCACCTGACATTCGTGGATATTCCACAAGTCCTCTAAACAACTGCAGGTATCTTTAGATGTCAAAGATGTCTTGGACTCCTGTTTTTTAATGTGTCTTCATGTTATGCAATGTTACATGTTAACTTGATGCATTGTCAGATTGAATCTAGAGAAGCAGTCTTAATTATGAATTTTACCTTAAATAAATGAACACAGGCGACATACGTTTCTGGCAGGTTTTGTGAAGAGTTTATGTAAGTGAGCAGAGCAGGGAGTTTGGTACCTGGCTCATAACTACACCATCAATTCTCCTTAAACATCCAAGGGAACAAGTGCATTGACAGCGTTTCACTAGGTTTGGACATCTAGTGGGGCTTCACAGAGATGCCAGAAAGGCGTGGGGGTCACATGGGAAACTCTTGCTGGTGGCGAGCACCCCAAGTCTGCAAGTGTGGCTGAAAAAAGTATGGAAAAGAGTCAATATCATCAGACAGAGATTTGAAGAGATGCCATCATACATACTTAAGTGACTGTGCTGCTCATTTTCAATGTGCAGGTGACTGCCCAACTTTTGATTGTCTGCTAGTAAAATACTTGGCAAATAATCCAGCATTTTAGACATTTCATAAAAAGAAACCATTATTATTAACTCTTTCCAATTATGTCATTTTCTTGAGATCAAATCACGCTCGTGTGACTGTGCTGCTTATTTGGAAGGTGTCACAACAAATGCAGCTGTATTTCTTATTTGTAAATTAAAAATGGTTACTTGTGAACAAATTTTTTTGCTAGTTTTCTAAAGTTCTCCTAATATAATTAACCAATGCATTAAACGCACAATAGTATGTGATCATCTAATAAATATTTATTGAATACCTACTAGCAAATAGCCACTGTTATCTACCTGCTTATAAAGTATGTTGGAAGATTAAATAGTTAAAAGTTGCTATTTTTGTTGTGTATCAGAGCTACTTGGTAAGAAGACAGCTTCTTTTTGTTAAATTTTACAATTATTTTTTAAATTGATTTTATTGAAGGAATACTGCATTTTAACATTAACTTGGTTTGAGGGATACAAAATAGCAAATTAACACCTGTATTTAGTACAGTAGGCTTACCACTATTTTATTTTTCTCCCCCCACTTTTCAATTAGTCCTTTTATCCTGTCTCTTCTGTACACTTTGATTTGCCTTTTTTCCCCCACCACTAAGAGTTTATTGTTTGAATTCGTTCTCTGTATTTTTTTTAAAACAAAGCTATTATTGCTTAATTTGCATCATTTGTTTTCTATCACAATACACATCACATGAAAAATTGAGAATGGAAATTCCATATGATCCAGTCACTGGTTATTTAACCTGAAAACACAACAACATTTATTCACAGAGATGTATGTACCCACCGGTTCATGGCAGCATTATTGACAATAGCCAAGAACTAGAAACTGCCCATCAGAAGACGAATGGATAAAGGAGAGATGGTGTATATACTCAATGGAATACTATGGAGACATCAAAAGGGGAGAAATCCTGCCATTTGCAGCAACATGGATGGACTTGGAGAGAACTATGCCTAACGAGATAGACCAGAAGGAGAAAGAAGGTAGATTCTTAATCTCTTCCACCAAATTCTGATTCAGTATGTCTGCAGGAAGCTAAGGATAACTTCTTATAAATTCCCTATCATGGGTGGGCCATGTCAGGTCTCATTGTAAGAGATGCTGGGGAGAGAAAAGGTCAGGCTAACATGAATCAGATGGGTGAATCTAATCTGTTTTCTGCCATATACTAGCTATTTGACCTGTTACATAATTGATCACAGACAGCAAATATATGCTCAAGAGGTATTTGCTGAATCAATGAACTTACCTGTTTCCTTACCTTTAATGTCAAGATTAAAAGAAAGGGAACCCCTCCATGTTTCCAGTGTCAAATAATGCAGAGGAGAGACTGCACCCTGGCTTATATTTGTACCTCAAAAAAGGTAACTTCCAAGGGTGCACCATTGTGACTTAGGTGGCCGAGATGCTGGTATTAAAACCACATACAGTCCAAAGACCTGGGTTCTAGACCCAGGACAAGGTGAAAAGCCAAAATAAACAACTAAATAAAGATTTTCCTTCCTTCCTTCTTTCCTTCCTTCCTTCCTTCTTTCCTATCTTTCTTCCTTCCAAAAGAATACTTCTTCCCCTCTCCCTTCTTTCTTTTCTGAAAAAAAAAAAAACACAAAACCTCCTCTGCTGAAAGTTGATATCATGGATGTTTTATTATTTACAGCAATAAATAATAAAAGTTTTCTGGCATTAATCAGAGTCAAAGAAAGCATGCTTAGATTTTTGCTTTTGAGATGCTCAAAGATGACCTAAGTTGCACAGGGGTATCAATAATGTTTGCTGTAGCCTGAGCCAAAGTGACACACCACAATGAAGCCTTAGAGCCACCATCCTAACAATAACTTTGTGAAGATTATTCTTGGTGGGGTCAGGTAGAAGAATTACATCAGTGCCCCCACTGCAGGGTGTATTCATTGTTTTTAGAACATGGCTTTATTTCTCTGTAAAAATGCCATACAGTAAACAAATTAGGATTTGCAGAGTAACTGATTAGGCAGTAAAACCACTTTCAGTATTAATAGTAATGCACATTCTGGAAATATGAGTAAAGGCCTGTTGGCTTTAGTTTGAGAGTAAAATAAATATTTTACAGCTGCCAATTAGAAAAATACACTAAAGTGTAACTTAAGTATATAACCTTGAATTTCTCAGAGCAAGGGTATTCTAAGATTATGAAGTATATTTGAAAATGTTATAATAAAAATGGATCCTCTGTGTTGTGGAAAGAAGGTTAATATTCAAAAAGACTGCTCTGTTTGTGAATTTCCATTCTTCCTTCACGATCTAGACATTTCTGTCTTGACATAGTCATCTGCTGAGAGATTTAGAAGTGGATTTGCAGGTTATCGCACCCAATAAGGACAGATCTGAGGCATCTGTGCCTGTGCTGTTCATTCTGTTCCTGGAAGATATTGCTAATCAACCTGTGTGTATTCCCAGGTAAGTCCGCCTGGTCATCAAGTCCTTCAGCATAAGACACCTGGAGGCCATTGTGGAATAATTGAAGTTTATAAATGAAAAGGGCCATTAATTATTTAGATTAACTGAGATCACACAGGAACCAATGGCAGAACTGGATTTCAGTTTAAGGGCTTCATCTTCCCTCCATGGGCAATTTTCCTAAGCAGATGGACGTTGTGGATACTGGGCCAGTGAAGAGAACTGAGGTAGGAGGTGTTCTTATTTCACATTTGCATTGTTGGCTCTGGACCCATTCTTCTGTGTGACCTCAAACAAATCACTTCATGTTTCTGGGTCTGTAAAGTTTTATGCCTATGAAGTTAGGGATAATTGTTAATCTCATGGGGCTTTTATGGGCATCAAAGGAGGTAATGGATGTGAATGTGCCTTTCATGTTTTGAAAGTAGGTGAATTTATGCTGTTACAATAAAAGGTAGCTTCTTAGAATCCTGATGCCATCATCTCCCTGCCTCCCAGGTATTTGAGAAATTATTCTCTTAAGCACCAAGTGTTTCATTTTAAGCACTTAAGATGGAAGTTTCTTATAATGGGCTGCACATTTTACTGATCTTTTAAGCAGAACACAATAAACATAATTTGATCTTCTGGGTGACTCACTGACATTAAGAAAATGAACTTTTATAAAATGATTCCCAGGATTTACCAAGGTCTTTGGAAGCGTTGGTCTCTCTTCCGACTGGCTTTGCGTGTCTGTGACTTTTGTGACTTATCATGTCCTCGGTTAATGAAATTGCTCAGCTTCTGATTCTTAACTGGCATTTCTCTTCCTTCTAATCAGACATCTCCTAAGAGCATCTGTCTTTTCACCTTGCTGTGTATCAAGTAAAAAGATAATCAAGTTTTTCTAACAAGTCTAATCATCGTCCTTATAACATTGGCTCATTTTTTTTTTTTTTTTTTTGATTTCTCCTGAAACTGATCTCTTCCTCACAGCAAGTCAATGAGGCTGGTGAAAATCTTTACATCATCCTGACTCCAGAATTTTTTTAAGGATGGTTAGACTGTTGCATGCAGTGCCTCTTTTGGATGTGCCTGGGGTCTCGGAAGCTTGACTGCCCTACATTCTCCGCCAAATGAACCTTGAGAACTTGTTTGGAGGTTGTAACAGGGAATTTCATCTAATCGTATACTCTTGACCAAAGAACTCCCCTTTCCTCTACAAAGGAGGGTTGTCCTCCTGACCCACAGCTTCAGGAGGGAGGCCCATGGAGCAGTAGGAGGAAGAGACGCCTACCTACCTAGCCAGCCAGATCAACTGAATCAACCTTGGTGACCAGTATGGTGGCAGGTGATGTAGGCCACCTACCTCCTCATCCCTGACTACACTCTGCATACGACACCAAATGCTTGACGCTCTTAGCTCTGCTCTCAAGACACATCGAGAATCTGACCACATCTTAAAGCTCGCACAGCTGCCGCCTTGTTCAGGCTGCCATCGCCTCTCACTAACTACCTAAGTGGTCTCTCTGTTTCTGGATTTGCCTCCACTTGTTGTCAGTGCAGCAGTCAGTGCAGCCTGACTCAGCTCCTGTTCCTTCTCTGCTCCCACACGGGTAGCATTCCCCCACCTCGTTCAGAGCAAGTCAGTCTCCTCAGCTTGGCTTCCTGAACGTGGAATGTCTGCCCTCATTACCTGCTCTTTCATGGCTCAATCAGCATCAGCCATATTTGCTTCTTTCTTGTACTTCAAACTCATCCATTGGATTTAGGCCTCAGGGACTTTGTACTTACTCTGCTTGGAGCACTGTCCCCAGATTTTCACATAGTTCATACACTCTCCTCCTTCAGATCTCTGTTCAGAGGCCTCCCTTGAGCCTCCCTTAGCTTCCCTCCAAGATCACTATCTACCTTCCCTGCAGTATCTGTCTCCATAGCATCTTCCATCCAACATATATAGTATTTACTGATTCGTTGTCTTCACTGTCTCTCTTTCTTTGTTAGAACTGTGCCATTTTTTTCCACTGCAGTATCTTTGAGTGTTTAGAACAATATTTGGCACATTTTTGGTACTTTGAAAATGTTTGCTGACTCTTCAAATGAATGGATGAATGTCCTGAACACACAGAAAAAGGAAATGAGGCTTTGGAAGTAAATTGAAGAGACAGAGTTGGAATTCAGAACCAATACCTGTAGACTCAGATATGCTAAAATTTTATCCAGAGGAATAAAGATTGGGCCGTGGGTTGAATTTCTTCCCAGGAATTCCATGAACGAACAGTGATGCAGGCATTTGGTTGCAATGTAAATGTACTGAGAAAAGTCAGATTTGGTGTCCCTTCTGACTTCTACCACTTCAGATGAGTAAGACGGTCAGATACAAACACAGTTTCATTCATCCATTTATTCAGTCCTCCACTTCCCTGCAGATAGTTCTGGGGGCCTCCTGTGCCAAGCAGTGTGTCTAGAAGAAGCTTTGCTGCCCTCCTGTGCCCGACGCTAGCGAGACCAAGTCCCTCCGGGTGTGTGTGCGTGGGTGCCCGCTCTGACTGGCGAGCTTGTGGGACGCTCTGAGAGGGAGGAAGACGTGGTCAACTCTGAAGAACTCCCATGAGCTTGACCCTGACAGTTGCTTTAGGACAAGGAAGGAACGTGTCAGAGGACTGGCACTCTGGTGCTGGGGACTGCAGGCCGGTGAGCAGGCTGCGTGTCCGAGGACCGGGGTCCTGGTGAGCTGGGCCAGGCCCGGAAGTGCTTTGGTTGTTATGATTGACAAAGAGCAGCAAGTAATCTTCTGAAAGATATACACCATCCTTTCTTTTTTCTTTACAAAGACCTTCAATGCAGAAAGCGCAGGGGTAAGCTGATAGTCTCCAGGTAACCCCCTTAGGCTAAGTGATGTCCCGTTAGTCACTGCTCAAAATTGTGAGTGAACATGTCTGTCTCCCCTGTGCTGTTAGCCCCTCAGGGCTGGTGTAGTGTCTTGGGCATCTATTTAGCACATGTCTCAATGGCTTAAACGTTTTTGAAGGAAATGTTTTAAATTCATGCAGAAAGGCTCCCAGTGCAACAAGTGGTCTGATTTGACAATGCTGCTGCACACCTTTCAGGAGTCAAGCAGAGTGGAGAACCCCAGTGGGTCCAGTCACGCCTAGCATGTTAGGGTGTGTTCATTTCAGATCAGCTGATTAAAGATGGATGCGTCTTCCTCAGGGGGCACGCATCCTGCCCAAGTAGATTTTTTCTAGCTGCTTCCTGGTGAAAACTGAATGCAAAGTGTGTGCATTTCACTTACAAAATGAGGATCATACTAGCACACAACTCATATCTGTCGTCTATCTGTCATCTATTTCTCATCTATCTATATAATTATATAGGCAGAAGGGACCGTGGAAGAACTGGACAAACAGCACAAGGTAACATGCAGATAAAAGAAGAGCCTTCCCAAAGAAATGCTGTAACTGCATCCTCAGAGGAGAGAAGCATAGCATTAGAACATTAGCCTGCACTTAGGAAATATCCTTCACATGAACACGAATTCCTTTGAACTGAAGTCTACAGAAGAATGAGTATCAAGAACACACAGAGAAGAAAGAGGCTCCCAGGGAATAGAAATAACATGTGTAAAGACTCGGGGTGGAGGGAAATATGTCACCTTCCAGGAGTGAGAAAAGGTGAGTGGAACACAGAGAAGACAGGTCCGAGGAGGCAGGGAGGCTGGGACCACAGCCTGGGGAACCATAGTCAAGGGCGTAATGCTTATTCTAAGAGCCACGGGAAGCCACTGGGCACCCAAAGCGGGGGGCGGTGGAATCGGGCTTGGCAGTTCTCTGCTGCCGTTGTCCTTGGTGCAGCGGGAGAGGAGCGGCACGTTGGCACGGGGGTAGGACCATCGGAGGCATATTGGTTGACTTTCACTGCTTTCATTGCAGAAATAACTCCTGCAACAGCTCGGTGACTCTCATCAGCAAAGCTCCTCTTGTTGCTCGCACTGCACTCGGCGGTGTCAGCTGTGACTCTTGTCCAAGTGTCCTCCTCATTCTGGCACCCAAAGTGGATGTGCAGGCTTTATGTGAGATGCACACCATGCTTGTAGCAGAGAAGGGGGAGCTAAGACCAACCACAGGTTGTGGAGCAACCACAAGTTCTGTGGAGGGAAATGCTGCATTGCTGACCACGTTTGATTAGTTCACACAAGCTGCACAGTGAGTCTAACTCCAGGGGGACGGGGGACGGGATTTCAATCCTCTCACGCGAGGAACAGGAAGGCCCCTGTGCAGCCTTCTGAAGGGGGTGGGAGTGAAAGGTGAAGACAGGGGTGCTCGAAAATGCTGAGAGTGGGGATGGAGAGAAAGGGCTCACGAGATATGTCTGGCAGATACCAGTGGAAAACTTGGTGTCATGCGGGACCTGGGCACCAGGGGAGCAGGAAGTGGCAAGAACTTGTTCCAGATGTTCTGAATGAATGCGTCCTGCCCGTGTCCCCCTGGAGCTGACCATTTTCAGTGTGCTCCAGTTTCCACAGCAGTGCTTGCATCTCTGCACTGGAGCACTTCTGGAACAGTTGCCTGTGGGTGCAGCAGACAAGAAATCCTGGGGAACTCATTCCTCCAGGTATAGCCACCAGCCAATGACTTGGGGAGTTGGTGTGCAAATACTCAAGATCTCTTGAGTTGCAGGTGGGATACTCCTAAGGCGTGTGTTTCTGTTTTCCATGGGGTTAACTGCCAGTCATCTACTGTTGGAGGCAGTTACGATCCACCCTTTAGCATCTGCCTTTCCATCCTGTGTTACTTCTCCACTCCCTTACTAGGGCTCCTCAATAGAAAACTTGCATTTGAAACTTTGTCTTGGGGTCTGCTTTTGGGGATGCTCAAATAAAGACATTGTTTGCTGAGGCAGGGACCACCAGGTTTATAGGGAAGGGTCAGGAGTTCCACTGCAAATGCAGGCAGAAGTGGTTGTACAGTGTCCTTGGGGCATTGTCAGTCTGTCGGCATAGGTCCTCATGCAGTGTGAAGAGAGTGCATCTCTGCTAGAGACAGGATTCTGGGACACAGTGGCATTTAGAATGCAGGGAGCTGGCTACCTAATGGGATGGGATCTAAGAGAGTTGAAAATAATCCTTTAAAGATAAGGACCAAGGACAGCTGCTGTATGGAGGCGATTGACTTAGTAGCCAGAGGGAGGGTGGAGGACAGGGTCAGGGAGGACTTCCAACATGGGTGGCTGCTGGTCAGAAGGGGATTGGAAAAACTCCAGATATCAGTGATGGGAGGGAGAAAGCATGCATAAATCTTAAGTGGTGGGTGGAGAGAAAGAATTGAATATGTTCATCTGTTACAGACCTTAAAAGAGCCAGAGGAGATAAGCACAAGCTATCAGAATTTAAGGTTACAGTTTCAGACGGAAAATGCAGTAATCCCATCCGCTGTGAGAGTGCAGCAAGGCTGCCATAGGGGCGTGATGGCGTCCTGATACCTTTAAGGCGAACATGCACAGTGGGATGGTTCTTGCTAAAGGTTTGTTGCAAGGAGGCTGGAGAGCAGAGCAACGGCCACATGCCTGTCTGCGCTCTGAGTGTCAGAGCCCCTTCCAGGCACCATGTGCTTGATCTGATCAGTCTAATTCTCATATTTACATGGGTTCCCCATCGTTGCCATTTCGTTTTATAACTGAGGAAGCAGAGACGCGGACAGACGAAGGGACGTGACCCAGCAGCCAGCTCTAGACTCTGGGTGGGCGACCACAGTGGCTGAGGCTGCCTGTTGGTTTCTCTGAGCTGCCTGTTACTCTGGAAAGACCACAGACCTGTGTCACACCCAGCTGCGCTGAGTCGTGTCTGCAGCGTGTTCACACTGGGGCATTTCCCAAGGACCTTCATTTTGCTGATTCCATTTCCCTATTGCATTTCTTTTAGTGTGTCTGCTTCTTTTGTTCACAATCTCTATTCATTTGAGGACAGTGACATTGCAGTTTGCATGTCACACCACACCCACCAGAGCCCAGTGTACGAAGGCCCGTGTGGCGGGATGGCTTGGGGAGCTGGATGAGGCCCTTTTCATAGCGTATTAAGCCCAGGAAGGTGCTAAGTAAATATTAGCTGAAGTGAAATGAGGGGTCATAGCATCTTGCTTTTTCTCCAACTCCATTAAAAATGTGAACTGTGAGGATTTTTATTTGTTAATAACACTGTTAAGCCCATTAATGGCCCATGAAATGATATTTTCTATGGCAAATGCCATATATAAGGGAATGGTTCTTGGGTGATTATAAGAAGGCCCCTAATTATTAAGAGCTGCATTCAAGAAACAATGACAAGTAGGAGGGGCAGAAGCGATTCGTGGCTCATCTGAGTGACTGAAAGTTAAATGGGTACTAGTGATAACCACACTTCTCCCTGGGGAGGGTAATGGCAAATGACGCCCAATTTTTTAAAGGTATTAATGATGCATTACTTTTCTCACAACAAGAAAATCTTAGAAAGAGAGCAAAATGAAGAATGAATTCAGTCTTGGAAAACTCCTATTTAGGCTACACAGAAAGCATTCTCCCCTAAGATTCATGTTTTGCCTAATTAATTACCAAACGAGTCTTAGCTATATGGATGCTGAGAGCCAAGGCTCTCGGCCGTCTCAGCAGGGTGATGTCACGTGCACGTCCTACTAGGTCCGTGCTAGGGGTGGGGGGCTTCACAGGGAGCCAACTCTGCTAGTTCATATCCCAGGGCCCCAACCCAAAGGGAGTGGTGACCTCAGGCTTGACCTAGGCAGGCATCTGAACTAAGAGGACTGGGTCAATGGGCAAAGCAAGGGAAGACAGTCAAGGCCAGCAGGTGGGAGAGAACATGGAATTTCAGAGAGGTGACAATTCTTCAGGAGGACCCCGAGTTTGGAGACAGATGGGATCCTGCAGGGGAGGAGGCTGCCTCTCTGGATTTGTGTAGCCGTTATTATACCACAGAAACATTGGTCTTTGTCCCTAGTTCTTGACACAGTTCTCGAAACCCTTCGGAGTGTATTCTGTTTTCACAATATGTCTCTTTTCACCAGACCCAGTGAGTCCATGCTAATGAGGTGACTCCAGGTGGGTCCCTCCAGCCTCTGACCTCTGTTGCAGGGAGAGGCCGGGAACTGAGTTTAATCACAGTACTTAGTGCTTTACCCCAGCAGGCCTCCAATGGAAACTCGATCAGACTCCTCAGTGGTGGAGTTTGGGGAGCCTCTAGGTTGGTGGGCATATCGATGTGCTGGGAGGGAGGTGTGATCAGAGGAGGCATGGAGACTCCATGCCCCCAGCCCCCAGTCTTTTTCTAGGCGTCTCTTCCATTTGGTATTCTGAGTGACACCCTTTAGAGTAAACTGGTCAACATAAGTGAGCCTGGATGGCCTATTCAGTGTGGAAGGTGGTCCCAGGAAGCCCCGAATTTACCATCAGTCAGGCTGGAGTTGGGTACCCGGGGGTCCCCCGCTGTATCTGTGGTAGGGGCAGCTCTTAATCTGTGTCTGTATGACCTCTGAGAGCACATGTCACCACTGACCTGAACTGTGGGACGCCTGGCTGAGGTCAGAGAACTGGAGAACTGGTTGCAGAAAAGCACCCGCGTGATGTCAGGCTGCAACAGCACAGCTTCCCAGCTGAGTTCGATGTCAGCTGGGAGCCGGACTAAGAAGAAGGAGCAGAGTGGTTTGCTCAGGGGCAGTGAGGACAAATCAGCTGCAGGTGACGCTGCACGGTATGGTCCAAACCAGAAACAGAGCAAACGTTGCAATAAAGCCAGTCACATGGGTTTTTTCTTTTCCCAGGGAATATAAAAGCTATGATCAGGTGCACCCTGGTGGTTTAGCAGTTAAGTCCTCAGCCTAAGGCTAGTGCATTTGACGCACATCCCAAGGTTCCTGTTTTCCTGGTGTTTAAGGCACACTCTCTCCAGTGACCACCTAAGACAGCAGGCATCCTTCTTGGCTCCTAGGACTGGATGACGAACAAGACAGACGCATTCTGTCTTCACGAAACTATCTCTTGAGGGGAGAGTGTGAAAAATCAAGCAGCATGAACACAAGTAGGATCATTTCAGGTAGGAAACTAAATACAGTAGATAGTAAGGTTTTCCTGGCAGGAGGCATGTCCTGAATTTGTTGGCTAGGGAGGATCCATCTAGAAGGTACCATTTGAACTGATACTGAATGGGAAGAAGATAGTGAGCAGAAGCGGGGGAAAGCGAGATGAATTTCCTGGGGTGGTTAGAGCAAATGAACAGAATCTAGTGCTGAAAATCACATTTCCCCTCCTACAGTTCTGATGCCAGAAGTCTAACATCAGGTGAGCTAGGCTCAAGTCAAGGTGTCTGTAGGGCTTCTTTCCCACCTGAAGCTCTAGGGGAGAATCTGTTTCCTTGCTTTTACAGATTTGAGCTGTACTCATTGGCTCGTCGCCCTGTCCTCCATCTTCACAGGCAGGCAGGCAGCAGGCAGCAGGCAGCAGACAGGAAGACAGGCAGACAACAAGCAGCAGGCAGGCAGCAAGCAGCAGGCAGGCAGCAGGCAGGCAGCAGGCAGGCAGCAGGCAGGCAACAGGCAGCAGGCAGCAGGCAGGCAAGCAGCAGACAGGCAGCAGGCAGGCAGGCAGCAGGCAGGCAGCAGACAGGTAGCAGGCAGCAGGAAGACAGCAGGCAGCAGGCAGCAGGTAGGCAGCAAGCAAGCAGCAGGCAGGCAGCAGACAGGTAGCAGGCAGCAGGAAGACAGCAGGCAGGCAGGCAAAAGGCAGGCAGCAGGCAGCAGGCAGGCAGGCATAGCATCGTCAAGCCTCTCTGTGTCTATCACATTGTCTTTCCTTCTGTATGTGTCAAATCTCCTTCTGCTTCCCTCTGTTTGTTAATACATTTAGGAACTGCTGGGAAACCCAGGCGAGTCTTTCCATTGCAAAATATTAAACTTTATTATATTTACAAAGTTCCTTTTGCCAATGAAGTCACACAGGTTCCCAGGCTTGGGAATGTTCAAAAACATTTCTCTTTGTCAATTCACCAACACTGCGGGAGAATCCGGGCATGAGGAGGTGCAGCCCTTGCAGGTGAGACAGAGAAGGCCGTGTCTCCTACCCACAGAGAGTCTCTCTCTGAGCCCAGAGCCCCGACAACAGCTTCCTCTCCTGGCTCAGAGGCTCCCTGGGGCCTGGCGGAGTCAGGAACACGGAGGTCAGGCACTAGAGGCTTCAACCCGGCGGTGGACTTGGGGTGGCTTTGGGAAGTACAAGAACCATCGCTGGGAGGCTCTGTGGCCCCCAGCCTAGCACACAGGGTGGGTAAGAAGATGGGATCACAGTGGCTTTCCTGGACAGTGTGGTCATGGACCTCAGCAGCCCTGCAGGGGATCAGATAGGGAGGTGGCTGGTCTGGTGAAAGAATCCCTTTCTCTGTTGGTCCATGTTCTACAGTGGGGCCAGGGAGCTCTAGCCACGGGGAGGCGGAGTGGGGGCTCCAAGCCCACGACGTGGGCCCAGGACGCTTCATTTCACCTTGGGGGTTTTCCCTCCAGCCAGCTCTGACAGGACTGCTGAAACGGGACCTGAAAACCACGTCAAATGCAGCTGTCACCCCCACAGACCCGGGAGACGATGGAAAGAGGCAGAGATGTGCAAATTCATCGGGTGACTGGACATGAGCAGGGGGATCGCTGGAGAGGTGAATTCAGATAAATGTGCTTCCATGCAAAATTGAACATGCGTACCCCACAATTTGAGGGATGAAGACAAGAGGCAAAGCTTCAGCAGCAGTTCTGATTCTCCCAGGGTTGGAGGAGGGAGACCTGGAGGGCACAGTACCCACCCATTGAGCAGGGGAGCATGGAGCAGGGACCCAGACAGACTTGCATTTGAATCCTGAGATCATCCTTCTAAGCTGTGTGACTCTGGGAGGGTCCCGTAACAGCTCCAGTCTCACTTTTGTCACATAAGAAATGAGGTCATTGCTACATGCATGTGAGCATTCCGTGGGGTTTCATGATGATATATATTGGTTTTCAAGGTCTGCTGCAAGGAATCAGTCACAAATGAGCAGCTGAAACAATAGACATTTACTTTCTTACCGTTCTAGAGGCCAGAGGTCCAACATCAAGGTGTCAGCAGAGTAGTGTACCCTTTGAAGGATATGGGGAGAGTCTGTCTGTGCCTCTGGGGCCTCCTGGGACTCCTTGGTGATTCTTGTCTTCGACCTGAGTCACTCCAGCCTCTGCCCTGTCATTATATGGCCGTCCCCCGTGTGTCTCCACATCTTTCTCTCTCTTATAGGGACACTACCCTATCAGAGTAGAGTCTCATCTAACTGCATTCACAGACACCCTATTTCCAAGGTCACATTCACAGGGCCCAGGGATTAGGGTGTCAATATATCTTCTGGGGGAGCATCATTCAACCCACAGCAGTTTGTGCTCAGTAAAAGGTAGTTATTACTGTTCTAATGATGGTCTTTTCTATGAGAACTGGCTAGAAAGTGCCAACCTTCCTAGAGAAAAGCTCTGTAATCCCATATTAAAACTGCAGGGAAGAACACAGCCTACTTGCTTCTTTTATGCAATTGCACAGGCTGAATTCATCTGAAAAGGTCATTTACCAATCACGCAAATGCAAAGCAATTGTGAAATGTTGGGGAGAGTCTGTGAACTGGGAAAGGAATGAGCTCAGGTCAGGGTGGGCAGCTTTCCCTTGATAGCGCTGATTTCCACTAACCTGTTTGCAAATTGCTGGCTCTGCAACCCATTCTCTGTTCTCAGGCGTGAGGACTTATTAATTACCTTTGAGTGCCTACGAATGCGCCAGGAGCAAACATCCCTGAGACCTAGGTTTCTCAGCCTGGGCACCATTGAGAGTCTCCTTGTTCTGAAGTTTGCTCTGTGGTGGAGAAAGTTTAACAGCGTCCCTGGTGTCGACCTGCTGGGCACCACAGCACTTCCCGATGGTAGCCGTCATTGACAGTATCTTGAAACATTGCCACACATTCCCTAGATGGCAAAATCACCCTCACAGAGAACCATTGCTTCCAAGGAAATAAACCAGTCAACAGAGAATGATAAGCATACGCAGACGTGACTGAGGCAGAGGCAAGCAACCACGTATTATGGGGGCCATTTCATGATTCACCAAGTTGACAATTGTGTCAATTGCATAGGCTGAATTCATCTGAAAAGATCATTCGCCACCATCTGTTTTTTCTGGGAAGAACTTGAATTCGTGGATGTTTAAGAACTCATGTTATCTATTCATTCATTCTCCCCATCCTTTGTCCAGTAAACATTCCATGTACTTTTAGTTGTTACCTGGAGCTCCTAGAGACACCATATCTCCAGGGGTTAGAGGTGTGAATGCACTGAGGACAAGGTTCTGAAATGCAGGTGCTGTCTCACGGAAGAAACCTGCTGCTGTATGGAGTGCAAGAAGGTGTGGATGCAAGACCAGAAATGTTGTCAGGGGCAATTAAAGGCTCTGTGATTGGACAGGAGGAGCAGAGACATTTGCACAGATGGTCTATCACTATAGGAGCTTTCAGACACATAAATCAGTTTGAGGGGGAGAGGAGAATTAGGCTAGGGGAGCGTCATTGGACCATAAGGAATCTGAAGCCTCATGGAGTGTGAGCAAAACCAGGAGCAAATGAAATATTTAGTTGCAGAAGCTGCAAACTGACCAATGCAGGCCTCGTCCAACCTGCAGATGTGTTTTTTGGCCAGAAGACTACTTCTTATAATTAACATGTTCCTTTAATTTTGCTGTCAACATCTAAAAAGCTGGAAATTTTTATAAAACTTTGAAATTTTTTTAAATGCAGAACATTTTTGCATTATTTTAAATAAAGATCTAGCTAATGAGTGTGGTGTTGATCAGAGAGATAACTCTTAGTGGGGTTTCATTACGCAGGGAGAGGGAATGCAATTAAAGTTCCTTAATTAGTTAATCTAGCAAATTATTTAACAAAGAGGGAAAGAAAATGAAAAAAAGTGAGGAGGGGGCAGAATTATTTGGTCTTTTTTGACTCCAGTAAGGGGACAAGCATAAAGGGAAAAACTGATTAGGTGGAGTTAGGTGGAAACAGTTTAGAAAAATAACAAACTGAAAGTGACTGAATCCCATTCCGGGTCGTTCCAGCCACTGACACCCCCACGATGACTTTACCCTGAGGAGCTGCACACAAATGAGCAGCAGTTAGACACAGAACCTGTCTAGTCTGCCTGTGTGGGACCTTCTGGGTCAGGGCTTCAACAGGGTTTGTGCTACAGATAAAGAACGAGGTCAAGGAGGAAAGAGTTTGAATTATGAATAAGAAGTTTAACTTGAACCTTCCCAGTTGAGATGGAAATTTGGGTTGCTGTGAACTTGTTTTTCTCCCTGACTTATTTATCATAGTGTAGATAATAAATGATTTAGTTGCTGATCCAACCTGCCATTCCTATTCTACTTACCAGCAACTGTTTCTGGAAGCAGCGTGTTCTGGGAGATTCTGGACGCTCACTCTTCTGGTAGGTGCTGTGCAGATTAGTTGGACATGGGCACCACTGTAGATGCCTGTCCCTTCGAGAGAGCTCTGTGGCCTCACCATCAACCAGAGTGTGCAGTGGTGAATGGAATGGGGTGCCGACTCCTTGGTCCAGTGAGCAGGTGTATGAGATGGCTGTTATGGGGACCCCAGTAATAGAACTCAGGGGACCCAGACTGAGGGGCGTGTAGCTGAAAACTGCTCATATCAGACTGGGCTTCTCAAAAGGATGTTGCGTCCAGGCCAGTAGAATTCAATTTATGATGCAGTTGAATTGACAAACAGGTGTGACCTTGAGACATCCCTGGAGTAACCCTAGATGTGAGTTCTCATTGTTGGAGCAGGAGGTACAGTCCCCAGAGATGGGAAAAGTGTCAGTCCCCACTGAGTCTTCTCTGACACAGACCTATGGCAAGATTTTGATGGTGAGAAATTTGTTTTGTAAGCAATTCCAGTTTCTGTAGGGAAGAAGAGAAGTGAGAACTGAAAAGGAAGGCAGTCCACACAGAGCACAGTTGCTGACCAAGTTACTGACCATGGCTGCTCAGTTGAGACTCCACCCTAGGGACAGACAGAACCTGTTTTCCTACTCAGTAAGGAAAAAGCTGGACATTTATAGCCCTACTTCCATCCATCATAAGCGAACCTTCCGAGTGCCTTCATCTGCTCAGCACTTCTGGATTCCCTTGCAGGCCCAGCAAGTAACTACAGACTGTCATCCAGCAACGAGTCACAGCTGCTTAGGTTGGTGATGTTGAGCAGGCAGGGACTTGACGGCACCTGCTATGCACTCTAAGTGTCAAGGACAGGGGGCTGCTGCAACAAAGCTGAGGCAGGCTTTCAGCAGAAGCATTAGAAAAGTTGAACAAGGAAGCATGTAATTATCTGGTCGGCCCATTCTGGGAACCGAAGGCAAGGGACACAACAGATCCAGTAAAAGGCAGAGCTGTGTCAAGTCTGAAAAGGCATCTGAGAAGTAAAGCAAAAGAGGCGCCCCCCCCACACCTGGAAAAGTGGTGGGCATCCTGACCGGGGAGCAGGTGCAGGCACAGGTCAGAATCCCTGACCCGAGTCCTGATCCTGGGGTGCTGGGCTGCCGTCTTCCTGTTAAAGTGGCTCTGGAGGTGGAGAGTGGAAGAGGAAAAGGCGTATCCAGGAAAACGGCAAAGGAAGAGACTTCTAATTTTCGTGTAGACTACTTGTTCTAAAAGAATTATAAAAGGCAAAGAGAATTATGCTAGTAGCTAAGAGGATGCTGGCTTCTCAAGAGTCAAGAGTCCCATTCCATGAAGAATGTGATGGAGGAGCAGCATCAGGGCGCGCCAAACGATGGCTGAGATGCACCTGTGTTTTCCATATTCATCTCAGCTTTATTCACCCAAACGTCAGTCTTCAGGTTATGATGCACAGGCTTTATTGAGGGATACAATAAAGTTAAAATTTTATTTGTCTTTATGTATTTTTAGTTTGTGACATGATTATTTCATATGAGGATTTTTAAATTTTTTTAATAAAGGATTAAAGTCTCTCTCTCTGTCGTGTTTTGCCACTTGTCATGTTCTCAGTATTTCTGCTTTGGTAAATTGTTCTTCAAAAGTGCAGTAGCCCCGCCTGGGAGAGCTATTAGTTTTTGGACTGCCATATTGCCTTTGTACTGAGGTGAATATCTCAACACCACTGGAGGGGGAATCTGATGGAGAAAAACTGCACATAAGCTGCTCACCCATTTTGGATCTTTGAATAACATAAGTATGTTAAACTTTATAGATTAAGTAATTCCAATAGCTGATCTGTAGAAATGAGATTGGAGTCTTGCTTCCATGGAATAAACTTGGCCGAGGCCCATGGGCTTTACCGCCTTTTCATGCTACACCCCAAAGAGCAGTGGCGGCCATCAGAATAGCTCATATGATTGGCTCTGGATCATCGGTCCCAAAGGGAAAAGATCGACGCTTTGCTGGCCTGGACTTGAGGCTGGTCCGTGCTGATTTTAGGATAATGGAAGATTTTCAGTATGAAAAAAAGCGCCTTCAGAGAGAAGTACTCTCGGTTTTCTCTGGGGTTTTGCTCCTTTGCCTAAACTGGCTGAGGAAGCAGATTCGGTTTACACGTCCATTGGGAAGTGACTTGGCTGAGGCCATTGGTCCATGAGAGCAAGCAGCTGAGCATACACTCTTGTTTTGTCTCTTAAATTTGAATTCCAACCGAGTTTGCCTTTTGCATGAGTTCTCCAAACAGAAGACTTCTGGCAGCCAGTGACAGCGGTGCCAGCCTGAAGGAAGTCATATTTCTGTGTCACTGGGGTCACAGTGATGAGCAGAGCAGAGGTCTGCCCGTCAAGGGAGACAGGACTGGATCTCGTTTTATTGCCCTTGAGCAAATTACGCATACCCTCCAAGCATTTACTTTCTTGTTTCCGTAATGCAAGTGTCCACCCCCGCATGGTGAGAGGAGAACAGAACAGGTTGATGGGAGAAAAGTGCCCAGTGTCTGGCAGACGTCAGACACTTGTCCTGAAATCAGACCACTGGTGTGCAGAGCTTCCAGTCTCAATTCCTCGTGGCCCTCATTCGGTTCCCAGGTAGCAAATGCTACCTTAGGACTTACAGCGCACGCTCTTAGGGTCTGGCGATTCAGAGATGAGCAGACACGATTGCTCCTGGAGCCACTGTGAAGTGTGCAGGGAAATATGCTGACACACCCCATGCAGGGGTGAGAGCGAGGGACTCAGAGGGCTCAATTAAGGGGGCATCTCATCCTGCCTGAGCGAGAAGCAGGGGTGGGAGGCTCACTGAGGGTACGATCTGTTCTGAGCCTCCTAGAATGACTAGACCTTTGCTGGGCGGAGAGGGCAGGGAACGGGCGTCTGGGCAGGATGCATGTCTGG
The DNA here is from genome assembly GCA_004363575.1 of Solenodon paradoxus. NCBI lineage: Eukaryota > Metazoa > Chordata > Mammalia > Eulipotyphla > Solenodontidae > Solenodon > Solenodon paradoxus. The sequence goes on along the minus strand of RJWH01005534.1, from coordinate 6,238 downwards.
GCCTGGTCCGGGAGCGGAGACAGTGCTCAGCTGTGCTGGTGCTGAATATCACCCAGCAGACTTTTCTTTCAGTTCAGTTGAAGTACCTTCCACCGCAGGAGGGAACACTGCAGGAGACACAGGCTGCCTGCTGGGTTGAGTGGTCCTCGTTTCTCGGCCTTTCTCTTATGTCTGTGACCCCAGAAACCTTGACATCAGTACAAAGAATCTCAGACATCTGCTTCTGCAGATGACTCACTCCAACCTGTGCCTGATCGATGACAAACAGCCTCATCTGGGACGCTAGCTTGAGTGAGACCATGGACAGACCTTCAGTTAAAACAACAACAAAACAATGATCCTTCTGTTTTCTCTGTAACCTCTCAGATGTATCTGACAAAACAAACGTCCAGACTGGGCAGGGAACAGTCATTTAACAAGCATGAATGTTGGGTAAGATGTTGCTTTTTTGGAAAGGAAAGTTTGCTTGATTATAGCTAAAGCCAGGAATCGCATTAGGAGCACCGGCCGAGGCTTTAAGAAAGGGCAGCGAGAGCTCTGTCTTCACGGACGCTGGCCGTCCTCCTCAGCGTGTCGTGAAACCTTCCTGGGTACGGGTTTTCTCGCCCGTCCCTCCCGTTGTCCTTCTTGAGCTGCTGGGCTTCAGCAGACGGATGACCACACAGTGGGACAGAGACGTGTCATCTCGGAATCTTTAGTTCTAACAGAGCCAAGGACACTGTTCCAGGACCCTCGCTTGCCCTGTCTGAGCCCACTGGGCGCGTGAGCAAGACTACTGAGGGCGGCGGAGGTGCTAAGAAGGAGGCAGTTGAGGGAAATGGAGCAGGCGTGTCTGCATGGACTGGCTCCGGGAGGCCGGTGGTGGCAGGAGTGGGGGCCTGTGAGTGTTAGGGGCGGGACTCAAGTCTAGGCAACAGGAGAATTCTAAGTGTGTTGGTATGTTTTATGTGATGATTTGGTGGAGTCACAAGATGCCTAGACAGCTGGCGAAATGCTTCTGTGAGTCTGCCAGGGTAGCTTCTTGGTAGAGCACTTAGAGGGACCGAGCAAAGCAGTGTGGGCGTCACGCCAACTGGGCGAGTCCGTCTAACCTAGCGAGGGCAGGGACAGATCACAGAGGCGAAGGAAGTGGGGGTCACGCTCTTTCTGACCAGCTGCTAAACTGGAACACTGACTTCTCCTGCCCTCGGCGCTCCTGCTTCTCCAGCCTTGAGACCCAGGTGGGAACCGACACCAACTCCCTAGCCGCCAGGCCTTGGGCGACACCACTGCAGAGCGTGTGACTTCTCAGCCTGCACGATGCATCAACCGTACCTGCTACAGCATCTGCCCTCTGCGCTTGGTCCCTCTGAGCAGCCTGACTGGTGGACTAAGAGTAAGAGGAGAGCAGACTCTGACCGACTCCGGGGGTTCGGGGCAGCTCTGTCTACCTGGGGCTTCCTGGGGTGGCTCAGGGCTGCAGGACATATAACCCTAGAAGAGGTGGCCTGAGAGTCACCCTCACCGTTCCATAGAGGAATTCAGGGCTCTGCCACTAGGTATGAGTGCTGGGTTTTCATGGGTTATTATTGTTATTGAGCTGTGTTGACATGTTACATTGTATTCATTTTAGTGGAGAACACAGTGATGTGATCCGCATCCATTGTGAAATGACCACCACATGAGTTTCCTTGAGAATTATATACTGCATATTTGAATGTAGTTGGGAGTAAAGCTTGTAAGTTCTCATCACAAACTGAAAGCATTGTAACAGGCACTCGGTCTGTGGACCCTGCAGGATCTGCCCCGTTACAACGTCTCTCCGTCTCGTACCGTCGGGCCAGCCCCAGATAAAAGACATGCCAGGCTCGCTGTCACCCTTCCTGTGTGAGCGAGAGGCTGCCTCTCCCTCTGGCCTGGGCAGCTCAGGTCCATCCTTTCTCCAGCAGGATTTCCCTGATCCTTCGAGAGAGCTGGGTGCCCTCCTCTGTGTTCTGACAGTGTCTTGACCCTCCTGTCCAGTAGCTGCCATGCTGGATGGCCATATTTTTCCAAATGTCCTTCTCCTGACTCAGCCATGCGCTCCCAGGGAGCAAGGCTTCCTTGCTCCTGCTTTTATCTCCAGGGCCAGCAAGAGGAAGACAACTGGTGGCCAGTGTCCGCCGCTGAGGGACAGGTCCATACATTCATGGAGGAAGGTGCTCAGGATTCCAGCTTCAGGCAAGAGGTCACAGGCTCCCTCTGCCACCTCTGATCTGCAGGCAGGAGCTTGCTGAAGCTGCCTTTCATTGCCTCCGGAAGAGCTGACCCTTGCAAACAAGCAGCCTCTTCTCCCCAGCGTTCGGCTGCAGCAGAGTAGGAGCAGAGGCTGAGTGGTGCTGAGTCTCCAGTGTCCGAACTCCTTTGATCAATGTCGAGATGGCATCGTTACTCATTTCCAGAAAGAAAATCAGTAAGCGCCATGAGCTGAGCATTTCCATAAAAATATGACTGATCTCAGAACTCTAGGCAGGGACATGACCAAAGGCGCGGTCCCCTCCTCCCGATCTTTGCAATTCCAGGTTGAGCAGTACTAGCTCCCGGTCCTCCCAGTTTTTACAGAAACAACAAGCAGGTCTTTTAAATTTACTTTCTCCCACAGAAGCTGATTTAATATTTGGCAAAAGCCATAGTCAAGGCCAGCCCTGGCCGGGTGTTATTTATACAATCATAAAAAAGACAGATCCAGCCCGATGTTACTAAACTATCTTTGGGAAAGGAGTTAAGAAGTCCAAGTGTGCCTCTGCCACGGTGGGGATAAAAATAAAATGGTCTAAAAGTTGCCCAGCTGGTGGGGCCTGGGAGGCTGCCGTCTGCTCTGTGTCAGGCAGAAGTCTGCTGCCACCTGGGAGCTTTGACAGGACGACGCTTCCTCCGAGGAGCAGAAGGTGCTCTGCGTCGCCGAGGCTGTCTCTCTGCAGAAAGGTGCGGCTAAGAAGCGAGCGTTTTTGTTCTTTTGATCAAGCTCGATAATAATCCTGAAACGCCAAGGACAGTAATTGGGTGATGGCCACTGTGCAGTCTCTCTTGATCCAAGGGCTAGAGAAATTCGTGTTTGCTTTCCTTAGCTGTCCCCTGCAGCACCCACTGTCCTGCCTGAGCTGGCCGGTCCTTGTCCTGGAAGGCGGCTGTGACTCCCTCTCGGCGGCTGCTGCTCAGCAGATGGCACGTTTGTGACATGTGGGGCTCCTGAAGACACATGTGTCCCTGCAGGCTGGGGCTGCTGTCCAGTTACAGCCTGTCCTTCGTCCTGCTTCCAGGCAGGCTGCACAGCTGGTGCCAGCACTCGGGGGGCGGGGGGGTGTTAGGGGGTCCTGGGAATACTGGACCAGAGAGCATCGATCTGCTGCTCCAAGGAGACAAAACAGTCTGTTTCCTGGAGCCTCTGGTCACAGCATTTTTATCAACAAGTTAATAGCAACCTTGTTTTATACGTGCTTCTAATGAAAGATACCGTCTTTGAAACAGGTTTTGATTCATCAGCATTGACTTCACAGCCAGCAGCCCCAGAACGCCTGCCTCCACAAAGTTATTTCGCACGAGGGCACCTCACAGCCGTCCTGACCTTAGACTTTCCTGGCCTCTGCTCGGGGCCCAGCGGAAGCTGTGACATCACACACAAAAGTCCCCGAGTGTGAGCAGCATGGCGCTGCCTTGGTTTCACAAAGGACATGACTGCAGCGTGAGAGCTGAAGCCAGAAGGCAGGGCATCGCCTCGGTCCAGTCTAGTCGGGCACATGCTTGTTGAATGACCCAGGTTTTTCGCAGCTCGGTGATGGTCTGCAGATGGCGGCCACCGCTGTGTTAGCATTGACGTCATGAGGACAAGCATGTGCTGGTGAATCAGCGAATTTCCAAGTCCAGAGACTGAGAGTACAGCTCCAAAACAGTCTTCTCCAGCACGCTCCCACCTCCTCTCTGCGCCAGTCCTGACCCTGGAGAGCGCACCCCTCACTGTCCTGACGACGCTGACCTCAGCATTGGTGCTGGGCAGGGGGTTGGGGGGGGTGTTATTCATTCCCAAGAGAGAGCTAGACCTCCAGTTTGGGGAAGCGGCATCTTCTCTGATCTCTCCCACCACCTAGGGGTGGCTCCCAGTGACAGGAGCAGCACCTGCCCTGTTTGCTGCGAAGTCGTCAGAGGAGGACTTCAAAGCACAAATGTCCAGATGCATAATCGATAGAAGTTTCTGTGGACTAATCTAAGGGCTGACGCTGCAACCAATAGAGACCATTAATGGTTTGCTCCCCTGTCAGCTACTTAAACCCTTTAATGGGCTCTAAATACTTCACATGACACCACTGTGACCTCCTTTAACTGTACGTCATCCTTTTCAATGTGGACATTTTTATAGATATCTTTGGTTTCTGTAAATCTTACAAGGGCTAAGTTAAAAGGGACATCAAAGTGCTTTCAAAATAAACCAGAATGCACTAATTCTACTCTCTATGGAAATATTGGTCATATAGTTCATAATTTATATTTTGGAAAGACTGCTAAAATCTTTTTATGGTCTATTCCTATTTAACAGATAAAGAAGTCATATTTTGATACTATGCACACTCACTGAATCCTCATAAACCCAAGAGACTGGTAAATGAAGCAGCTGCTGGGAATGCCAGCTTCTACACAACCGCTCAAGTCCTGCTGAGCTCTCTGCATCCAGGGGGAGGAGGTTCGGCCTCAGTTTTAGGTGACACTCAGCACCGCGTCATTCAGCGTTCAGCAGGAGAAGCAGACTCAGTGGGGTGCACAGATGCATGACTATTCACATACACACATCACACTGTGCATGATATAGACATATTATCTACTGTATACAATATGCAGGTGTCCTTTATGTATGTCCATGCACATCTATGTGTGTTGTGTGTGTGTGTATGGAGAGGAGAAGAGGAGAAAGGAGGAGAAGAGGAGGTGGAGGGGGAAGAGGGAGAAGAAGAAGGAGGAGAAGGAAAAGGAGAAAGAGAAGACAAGGAAGGAAGAGGAAGGGAAGGAGTAGGAAGAAGGAGAAGGAGGAGGAGGCGAAGAAAGAACTGGTTTATGTGATTAGTCCAAGTCTGTAGGGAAGAAGTCAGAAAGGGAAGATGCAAAATGGGCACTAAATGCAGGGACTTACCTAATTCTTACAGACATGAGGATGGTCAAACATGTGTGTGCTTTATTTTACCTGAACAGATGAGGATCCACCATTGACCAGCCAAGAGCCATGGGCTCCTAAGTGGAAGAGCCAGGATGTGCGCCCGAGTTTCTCTGAGTGAGTCTGCCTCTTGGCTTTGACCCAGGCTGCTGGCTTCCAGGCTGCCTTGTCCCCTGCCCTGACATCTCAGGTCACACGTCAGAGGTGAGGCAGCACCCTCCTCCATTTGGACAGTCTGGGGAAAGGGTTGAGCACAGTCTCGGATGTGGCCGCAGAGATCTTGGGTGGCTCTGACCCTGACGGGGTGAGCTGGGGATCAGTGGGACTTCCGCCTGCGACACTTAAAGAAGAATATGTATGAGCAGCATTTATCACAGTGTGCCGGCTAAGTTCGGACTGAAGTCATTTGTGAGCCTCGAAGCTGGTTCACCAGTCGCTTTCCTGGAAGGATTCAACAGCCTCGCTGTACAGTTTTCAAATCTCATCATAGCCTGGGGCAAGTGCAAATGCTGAGGTTACCTGCTGCCCTCCCTCTGAGCCCTCTCAGTCCTGGGGACCCCAGGAAGAAAGCTCCCAACAGAATGATTTCTGAGTATTCCAAAATTCAGGGTAGGTGACAATTGTATTCCTCTGTTACTTGGGGGGTGAGGACTAGAGAAAATGTTAATGTCTCTAAAAGTTATCTTAACATTTTTTTGCAGTAAGGGAGGGATAAATACACACACAGATAAAGTTTAAACACTTTCCATTATAAGAAAAAAATGCTGGTAAGACAGAATACTTTAAAATTGCAATTTCTTTTGTTAAAAATGTTTTCAAATGGGTTTTGAGGAAAACTCTTCATCCTGTTAGTCATCACAAAGTGCATATTCAGCTCCGTTGTTATTTCCACGTCACCAGATAGTTTGCATCCGGATCTCCTTTAAGTCTCTCAACACAGTGCATCAGGGGCCTCTGTGGGCATCGTTCAGTGTGCACAACTGAGTGTCTGTGCCCCTCTTCGTGTGTGTGGGACTCGGCAGGAGTAAGTCCAGGTCCCAGAGGGCTCTGCATCCAGCTGTGTCAGTGATTTTAATGCCT